>RZGM01000057.1:9276-244898 GCA_027886205.1 Fusarium piperis | reverse complement strand
AAATAAGAGCTATCCCTATACTAGATAATAAGGTAATTAGTCTAAGATAAGATTATATATAAGTCCCTTACTAATTTATCTCTTTATTAGGTTAATTAGATTACTTAGAAAAATAATGCCTTTATATTATTTATAATTATTATTTTTACTAATAATAAATATACTAAATAGAAGAAGAAGAAGCTATCTATAAACCACTTATAAGCCTAGCTAATATAGTGTTTTTTTAGTAATAAAGCTATTAAGGTTATCTTAATCCTAATAATCGCCGCTACTTATAATTATAAGATAAACCATGTTAATTAAGGCGATTAATTAAGGTTATATATAAGCTATGATTACCCTCTTCGTCAGGGCCTATAGCAGGCTCTTACTTAGACCTTTCTTCTTAAGGTTATCCTCATAAATACCTATCTATTATAGCTTCATAGCCCCTAGCTAAATTAGCTATGATTTAAGAATCAAACGCAATAGCGAGAGCATATTTATAACTCCTTATTTAATATATATGGTTAAGAAAGTTAGGCAAGGAAGCGTTACCGGACTAGAGATAAGTCTGATCTAAATAGCCCCCAAAAACGCCGTGAATACCTCAATCGCACGATTAACCATGTCAATCGGCAGGTAAAATCAGACTGCCTAGCCTGTCAAGGAATTCAGCTTGGGCAGCCGAGGGCAAAAGGCCAGAAAATAACAGCTCTGCAGGAGAGATTTGTAACTCGCCAGATTGTTGGTACTTATACCATAGGCCAATTTGCTAGGCTAGTAATGTATCTTTCATTTTGCGCATTTTGATTGGACTGACCCCCCTGTCGTGACCCCGCCGGAGGTTTATGACAGCTCATGGGATACATTAGATAGAAACGGGGTGGAACCCCATTGAGATACCCTTCAGGATTGGGCTGTATATAGTAATTCTGATTCAATTCCAAGATCATGACTTGTATGCCATGTTTCTCCTGCCTGAATATGAAAGTGCATTCTGAGCCTGAGGCTTACTATCGTGCCTCTTGGATAGGGTTAATGAAATAGTAGTGAGTGATTTGATCAGAAGCTTGTTCCCTCGTCTCGTGCTTGGTATCCATTACCATTGGTGAACCTCTCTTCCCTGTCAACAACAGCCTTGGGAAGTCCAAAGCCAACACCCAAGAAAACAAATATTGCCCACTTCCACCGGAATGGGTTGACAGCCACGCAAAAGACAAACCACCAAACAAGCTCCAGATAGGTGAAAAAGTCAAAGGCGCCGGTCGGGCTGCTGATCTTGAGGGCCTTGGTCATGTCGATCCAGCGCTTCATCCAGAACGGGCTGGGTCGGGCAAAGGGGTCCATGAGGAACATGAGGAGGATGCGGGTGTAGATGCCTATGTGCCAGTTGCCCACTGTGCCGATGGCGTTGAGGTATGTGCAGTTGATGGCTGATATGGAAGGGTGTGTAGGCGGGAAGGTCTGGAGGTACCAGTTTGGTGGGCCATAAGGCTCTTGGAAGCAATCTTCAGGGAGGAAAGAAAGGGAAGGACGCTTGAAACCGGTAGCCATGACGATGATATCCGCATCGACTAGCTCTTGATGACCAGGGCCGCCCTTTGGAACGCCCTTGGCACGTCTGTTGACCATGACTCCACGGTCGACAAGCTCTTCGATATCGCAACGGATCCAATCAGCCTTGCCATCACGGAGCTTATCCATGATATCCGAGTTGACCATGGGTGTATCCATAAACAGCCCATTGCCCTTGGCAGGTGCAAGCTCCTCGAGATCTCTGTAGAAGAACTTGCGGAGGAGGAACTCGGGGATGACGGAGAGGAACGTCTCATGGCCAAAGATGTTGAAGCTTAAGAGAGCGTCGACGACCATGTTTCGTGGGATAATCCACTTGTCGGAGCGAGAGAGAATGCTGACCTTGGCGGCTTCCTCGGCAAAGGCGAACTCGAGGGCTTCGACAGCTGAAGCTCCGCCGCCAATGATGGCAATCTTTTTGTCCTTGACGTCCTTTCTGGGAAAGAGTTAGTCTATATAAAACATGACGCGTAGGGAGACGTACCCAGTCAATTCACTCGAGTGATAGATGGGTCCGTAAAAGTCATCCATGCCGGCAATCTTGGGCATCTTGGCCTCACCACAAGTTCCAACAGCTGTGATGACGCCCCCAAAGCGTCCAAGAGAGGGGTCGTTGATGATCCATTTGCCACGGTCGTCTTGGTAAACCTGCTCAATCTTGGTGTTGAATCGGGTCCTCTCCTTGAGGCCGTAACGCTCCCAGAGCTGTCGGACCTGGCTGAGGATTTGCTGGCGGTCGGGGTAGCCACGGTTCCACTGGACGGAGGGATGGAAGCGGTACATTAACGAATGGATTTGCAAACCAGACGTCTCATTGACTCTCTGAAAGGAGCATTAGCTGGGAACGCAGTCTTGTCAATGTTGTAGCTTACACTCCAGATGCCTCCAACTTGATCCTTTGAACCAGCTTCAAAGATGACAACCTCAAAGCCATGACCGATACAATGAGCCGCTGCCGTAACACCCGTGATTCCAGCACCGATGACGGCAATCTTGGGACGACCCTGTCTCGCGTTCTGACCCGGGGGCTTTGGCGACAGAAGCTTATCCGTAAGCCATTGGAGAATCTGATAGAGAAAGATGAAGGGATGAAGGAGCGGATTGACCATCCCCGAGTCGGAAGCCATGATGATGGATTGCCTGTGGTCAGTTCAACGGCGAGAAAATCAATTGACCTCTTCGGTCTAATAAATATCTCAATGATTAAAGGGTTCAAGCTATCATGTGAAATTGCAACTCTGCTGAGACTGACATGACGTCAATATTCACATGTTGAAGGGCCCCCGCCATGACGACTTGAGTCTATTGTCTATTACCCGGGAAGCTCACGGACAACCACACAGACATGGCTGAAACGGCCGTCATAGCAAGTAATCTTGGCCATTCCAGCATCTGTTTGTTTACTCGTCCTCGATACTCTGACCTTTCAATTTCCTCATAAACCCCATCTCGCAACGCGTTTAACAAGTCCATCATCTCCACATCATCTTCCTTCTCACCAATTGGCACGTCAAACACGTTACAGACCAAAAATGGAGCATCCAGGTAAGAAGTTCCCGCGATGACCTCACTTGAGGGAGAAGAAGCTCACAGCTAGCCCACAGTTAGAGAGATCGCCGGCGTGATAAAGGCCCTCACACAGGGAAGCCCTGAGGTGCAAGAGTCGGCGCTTAGAGAATACTTTCTACCCAACGCCTCCTTCTCCCATCCATACTGTCATGTGCCGTCTATCTCCAAGGGCACGATCCCTCTGGCGGGCGGGCTTGACTCTATCTGGTTGATACTCGGCATCTATCGGTGGTATCGCACTCTGAGCCCACATATCGACATCAAGGTCGATTCAGCTGGTGAGTTTATTATATCTGCTTATTCCAGCGTCTGCTTACACCTTCCAGTCTTTGACCAAAAAAGCGGTCTCCTCTACGTCTCCCTTCGCCAGACATTTGCCGTCTGGTTCATACCGCTCTACAAAGCACCTGTACGGCTGGTGTCTGTTCTCCAACTCACCCAGCTGTCACCCGACTCCTCAGAGGAGGACGTGCCTGAAAGACAGCCAACCAACAAGCGCAACGGCAAGCCTGGAAGCGTCAAGCCACGACGGCAGCAGAAGCCAAAGTACTTCATCGCAAGTCAGGAGGATCTGTACCCTGTCAACGACTGCATACAGTTCATCCTCCCAGGTCTGGGCCCCTTTCTTTGGACTCTGTGGCAGCTCTATAGCACATGGTTATGCGTCGTGGGGTCACTCATATTCCTTCCGGTTTACTTTCTCCTCAACGGCACTCCGTCGACCAAGACGAAGAGAAAGACACCCAAGTTTTGATTCCGAGTGTTGGGTGGCGTTTACGGGTAGATACATGACGGGATGTCTGATGACATGATTAACGACAGGGTCTTGAGGAATCTAGATGCGATTTGTTGCTGGAGGAACGCGGGTGCTTTTGTTTCACGTATGATTGCGACGAGATGATGGTCTTTCAGCGGGCGTTTGTCTCACGTATGTAGTCAGAAAATCTTTACACGGAAATATCATCACCATGTGAAATTGAGGTTGTGTTTTTTCGTCTCCTTTTAGAATGAGTACCTGAGAGGCGTTGCGCCATTATTTCAAGGAAGCGAGGTGGCGTTGTGGTTGGAGTGCAGGGCAGATTAAGAGGCGATATCCGCATACCATTGACGACGCCTCAAACACGGCTGAGGGCCAGACGATGCCTCTTTTAGCTGCCGAGATAACAAATCTAGTATTCAGGGCTCATCATTGGTCTATCCTTACAGCAAACAACGTGGTTCTCAGAATGTGGAGGAGATGGCGTTCAAGTTGCCATCCCCTATCATCCATGCCGTAGCATTGCCCTGTCGATCAGCGACCGGCAGGGCGGCAATTGCTACCCTGAAAAGTCTCTGCAAAGTTTGATTTCCGCCAAGGTTTGAGGCGCACGAAATCGTAAGCTGAAATGTCTCGACGTCGTAGCTGAGCCATCATGGAAGACTCGGGTTGATACCAAAGGACTCGAGGAACAACGCCCCAGTAATGACTGAAGCGTTGAGTAAATGCAAGATAGAAACATGGATAGATCTCTAAGTTCTGAACTGCTGCAAGTTGTCTTCGACGTAGCCTTCTACTACGCTGTGCTGAGCCGCCCGCGCCCGTCAGGGCGTTGAATCTTCCCGATGGCGCACCGATGTTCATTACTGCTCTGAGAAGTCCCCCAATGATGGCTGCTAGAAACAGTCTACGGTCCCTGTGGTAAGGCCATGGCGCCAAATGGATATGGGATGGGTAAGATGGGAGTAGTTACCCGGGCAGGTCACTCACTACCTCCAACTGCCCGGGAAGATCAAACCCCATCACCTTGGATGGGCTAACCAAGACTGCCATCTGCTGCTCGACCTTCCTCAAGAGTTTGATGTGGTGAGTCCCTGTCCCCAGTCACCTTCTTGCATCGACTCAACTTCAAAGGAACATTCTCATTGTCTCCCCACGTCGTGTTACACTGTTTGAGATCCTGGTCAACAACATGGAAACGCGGCCCCAGCGCTGTGAGCCGGCCATGTACTCGGTCGTTTCATTGCTTTGGCCAGCTCGTGGTCAATACATATGTTGAGGACATTGTCCCTCGACACGCGGTAGCTGGACCATGTATAGAGTATCTTCTTCTGGGATTTACATATCGGCGTAGTTCCAATTCGTGCATTTGAATTACGTATATTGTGAAAACACCATGGCCATATCTTATACTTCCTTCCTCGTCAAATTTATCCCCACTAATTGAGCAGGCACCCATTACGATCCTATCTAGAGTAGATGGCATACACATACAACGTGTTGTTGAAGCGACACTTCTGGTGTGTCGCCGCCCAGTGGTCCCTGGCTGGTCCTTGTAGCCTAGCCAATGCTGTCCAAGACAGCATCGAGGCTGCTCCAGAATTGTGAGTTGTTAATAGCCACGTCTGTGTTGCTCCCCAACACTTTGGTGGAAGGCCTCAAAGGCACGAACCAGCTCCAGCGTCACGAGCCTCAGCACCGTGGTTCCATGCACAGGCATTGTATCTTAGTAGCCATGACCCAAGACTGCGGCTCCGTGCTAAGGAAAGGGGGCTCAAACGCATTGGTGAATCTGAGAGGCAGCTCGACAAAGAGAGCGCTCTTGTCTGGGATTCCATGGTAATGAAAACAAACAGGCGCACCAGTCCCATGCCATGGCGCCAACAGGGCCAAGCCGGGCGGCTGAGTTATACCCGGCGTTAGTGCCGGGACCTCTGCTGCCGCTTCCCGAACAAGCATCCTTGTTCCATTAGAGAGAGCTGCAAAGCTATGAGCTATCTCTTACGTGATGGGCTCTTTTCACTTTCCCAATTTCAATGGACGCGGGGGACCGGCTAGATCACTCTGGATTAGACACACAGAAAACTTGGGGAAGCGAGAAGAGATTGCTCGTCGGGTCACAAATGGAGATTGTCTCATGGTGTCGCTGCGGCTCCCCGTATGTACGTACTGTAACAAGTGGAGGCAAACATGGGGCGACAACTGGGAGGGCGTGGTGACCGGCGTTGCCGAGCCGGAGCCGCCACTTGAGGGTCCTCTATTGGACTCTATCGTAGTCATGATTTTATTATGGAAGGTGTTCAAGTGAACGGCTGAAGAAGGACAGGGGAGAGTTGAGAGGCTGGTGTTGTTTCAGTTCCACGTATATTGTAGATGTAAACAGAGTGCGGATTACTGACTGAGGTTTCACACTTGAAGCATAGCATCTTCAGCAGTTCTTCATTATCTGGCATCATCAACGTTCATCCTGCAAGTCACGATGCAGCCAACATGCAATCCATTAACAAACAGGAGCCTAACTCGCCTCCCCAGCCAATATCCCCAGCCCCATTACCAATGCAATTGACTCGCAGATTGCCTCCCGTACCGTCTCGTGTCGGCCATCTTCCTTCAAAAACAACCTGGGCCTGGGGCGATAACCCTATTCCCCCAATGTCATCTTCCTCTTCTCGTCTCGCGGAGCTTCTGACTCGAGGCCTCCGCTTTTTGTCCCAGGGGACATTATGTAAAATGGACCGACTTTTGAGTAACGGAATCCACAAAAACACCATCACCACTTTTTTCTCTCTCGCAACTGGTGACATGTCTAAGCTTCTATCGTCTGGGGCGATTTAAAAGTTTGATTCAACGCCTGACTGGTACAAACGCTTGGACTGATGTAGAATTTTTGCGAGTTTAACAAATTTCTCTTTTCCTGTACACTCTGCAAGTTGGAAATAATTGCTGATGGAGGTTGCGAATAGCTGCAACTTCATCTCATAGACCCGCAGTTCATTCGCTTAGCCCCCTGACCCATACCTCGAACCAACAACAGGCTCTTCAGGAACACGCTTCTTCGTCTTCTAGAATCCCTCCTCAAGTGTGGTATCCACTATCAGACCCTCTTCATGGATCGACAACCGCCCCTGGCCCTGCGCATGACTGGTGCAACCCATCGAATGACAGAGTTTTGCCTTTTGAGCTTTTCCCCAAGGGACTGATCCCATCCGGCGTCGGTCCATCGGGGGGAGGAGTCATCTTTTGCTACAAAACTTCCCCAGTCCCCTCCAGATTCAACTTCATATCCCATCCGTCCTCCTCCTTTCACTCCTCCACACGCAATCCCCTCCCTTCCACTCTCCTCAACCTCCTGAACTTTCAAGAGTTCGACCCAGCATAACCGTCTGTGTGACCATGGTAGACTAAACCAACAACCCAATCCTCAAAATGATCCCCACGACAACTCCTGCGGCCGACGCCGCCGCCATTCAGCCCTCTGGCAAGGACAACAAGCCTGCCGGCCACCCCTCGGACACCATGTTCGCAGCCCCTGATGACTCGACCAGCGAAAAGATGATTGGAGAGGTGACAGAGTTCGAGAAGCGCAAGATCCTCGACGGAAAGGCCAAGTTCAGCCGTCTCGGCTGGAAGAGGCTCACCATCGTCCTCATCGTCCAGGCCGTGGCCCTCGGCTCCCTTTCCATCCCCGGTGCCTTTGCCACGCTGGGCATGGTGGCCGGCGTCATCTGCTCCGTCGGCATCGGCCTCATCGCCATCTACACGTCCTACATTGTGGGCCAGGTCAAGGTCAAGTACCCGCACGTCGAGCACTACCCTGCCGCAGGAGGTCTCATGTTTGGGCCTTGGGGACAGGAGGTCTTTGGTGTCATGGTGACGCTGCAGCTTCTGCTTCTCACGGCCTCGCATTGCTTGACGGGGACCATTGCCTTTTCAACTCTTACAGAGAGCGGCATGTGCAGCCTCGTTTGGGGTGTCATCTCTGCCATCATCCTGTTGCTGTTAGCTGTGCCCCCTAGCTTTGCAGAGGTGGCCATCCTGGGCTACATCGACTTTGCCTCCATCATTGCGGCCATTGGCATCACCATCATTGCTACGGGAGTCAAGTCGACTGGTGCGGCTGAGCCTGCCAACTGGTCTGCCTGGCCCAAGCCCGACGTTACCTTTGCGCAGGCTTTCATCGCCATCTGCAACATCTTCTTCGCCTATAGCTTCTCTATCTCGCAGTTTAGCTTCATGGACGAGATGCACACGCCCACCGACTACATGAAGGCCATCTGGACGCTGGGAAGCCTCGAGATCGTCATCTATACCCTCACCGGCGCCCTCATCTACTCCTTCGTGGGCATCGATGTCAAGTCGCCAGCTCTGCTATCAGCAGGGCACACCATCAGCAAGGTCGCCTTTGGCGTGGCTCTGCCTGTCATCTTCATCAGCGGCTCCATCAACACGACCGTCGCAGTTCGATATATCCACGGCCGGATTTACGAGAACTCGATCGTCAAGTACATCAACACCCCCAAGGGTTGGATCACATGGCTGGTTGTGATCTCAATCTTTACCTGGATCGGATTCGTCATTGCCGAGGCCATCCCCTTCTTCAGCGACTTGATCGCCATCACGTCGAGTCTGCTGAACTCGGGCTTCACTCTCTACTGGCCTGCAATCATGTGGTTCATGTTGCTGAGGAAAGGAAGCTGCTTCAGCAAGGAGAATATCCTGATGACCGTTGTAAACGCCGTAATCTTCATCATGGGCCTAATCTTTTTCGTTGCCGGAACTTACTCTGCTGTTGTTGACATTGTAAGTGTATCGAACCACAAGAGACAGTGCGGCTTGCTAACCCCTGCTACAGATTGACCAGTACGACCATGGAACCGTCAAGGAGCCCTTCACCTGTGCTCCTCTCGGTTGAGCCTTTCATTTCCAAGTCCTGGCTTGGTTAAATCCGAAGCCAGTTGTCTACGGACGTTTATCCACGACTGTTGCTCACTCCGAGTCTTCAGTTGTAGACCCGATGGGATACTCCATGTCAGACCAGCCTCCGTATCCCTGATAATACAGCACACAAAACCACCGTAGGGGCCCTTTTAAACGTAGGCGTGACATGTTATGGGATGCAGTAGCCTTTCTCTGCTCCGCTGTAGATGTTCTTCAAGAATGTTTGAACCACTATGCTATGAAGATGTAGACGTGGTAGACTATCACCCAACCGCAAGTACTAAGAAGTGGCATTGATTTGCTTGGATGGAAACTCAATGAGTCTTCTCCGTAAATTGTGTCGCCTCGTGCAACACAACAGCAATGGCCGCGTAGAAACCAATGTACACATGTTGGAGCTGATATACTCAAACGCTATGAGCATGGCAGACAGCTTTACGGTCACATGCCAATGGTATAGAACGCCAGAAGGCGGTAGAGTTCTTGACAGGATATCTAGTGACTGACTAAGGGGAAGGCCATGGGTATAACTACGGAATAAATCCTGTTGACATATACTAACTTTATTTCCTGGTTATCGGAGCAACTGTATCATCAAAGAATAACTCTTATATATAGAGGCGATGATTAAAGTACCTGATTTTCTTAATAGAGTGCTTAACTGGTCTTGCCCAAACAAACCCGCACATACTCGCACATACATGTGTTGAATCCCATGTCCCGACCGAACCACCGATTCCCGAAGATTGACAGATGTATCAAAGGCGGGGTTTGATAAGAGAAGCCTTGGAAAGGTCGTGTTTGGTCTAGTCTGTTTCCGAGAAAGGCCTCAGCGTGAGTCATGGTTGGCCAGAAGAACCTCCAGGGGAGGCCAAAGACAGATGGATTCCACTTGAGATAACTCTCCGATCACATGTGTAGCAAGGCTATCACTCAAAGCACCTCTAGCCGTGGCGTTTTACCCCAGATGTCATCAGCGGACAGAAGATAAGCGGCTTCTGGGGTATAGATGGGGTACCTTGGTGGGCACGGAGCTTTATGTCGACGGGGCTTGTGGGGGAGTAGCTGAGTTATCGCTAGGTTTATCATGGGATTGCGGGGTTGATTTGATGTCGAATCATTTATTTGTTTTGAAGAGGCAGGTGAGATATTGCATATAGGCGTCTAGGGGGCAGCCGAGACGATGCCAACAAGAGGATGGACTCACGGTTATCTCGATATCCCTTGAGTACTGTATCTCTGGCCAAAGAGTCAAACACAACTTGTTCCAAAATGGATAAATAGGAATTTTGAGTAAAGAGGCAACTTGGAAACCCATCAGGAGTACAGGTATACTTCCAATATGGATTGAACTCTTATTGTCTGTCTAGTCTAGTTCAACTGGCCTGGCCTATTTCTACAGTTTACAGCAGTCTATGTACAAGCCAACCACAATCATTATAATATATTCTTCGCACGGGTGTATCTATAGCTTGGCCTGCTCAGCCCGTGAAAGTCTCCGCAGAGGAGGTCCGCCTCGGCTTCCATCTCCCTGCTTGGAAACCTCCTGGCCAGTTGGGGCACGGAGCCTCCACTTGTGTCGAATCTCTTTGGGAGCCTTGTTCTCGTAGCAGTCTACGATGTATGGTCCCAAAATGGGGAGGAACTTGAAGGCGCTGGTTGACGTTAGCTTTGGTCTTGCCCCACGGGGTTGTATACTTACTGTCCTGCACCACCGGTAGCCAGGAAGAGGTTTTCTCGGACAGGGTGGTGATCCACGATAAAGTCACCTTCAGGGGTGTCGGAGTACCAGCAAAGTCGGTTCCTGAGCCACTCGCGGTTGGCAAACTCTGGCACCAGCTGCTGCAGACCCTCACGCAGTGCCTGGTCTGCGTCCTCAGGGAGAAACGACCCGTTGGCATTGTTGCCGTCCCGCTTGGGAGACGACACGTCTCGGGACTGGCCTAGAGGATCGACGACATAGACGTCTGTTGCATAGCCGTACCCGTGACGGGCGATCTTGAGGATGTGCGAGTTTGGCGTGGGCGGGAAGATGAAGACGCCCGTGCTGAGGTTGATGATGACGGGCATCTTGGCGAGTCTCCTTGCTTCCTCTGGGGATAGTCGGATGAACCCAACGGGCTGACCAGAGGCGGAAGATGCATGGCTTATTGGGAGGAGTCGGTTGGACCATGCACCTGTCGCCAAGATGACCTGCGCAGCTGGGATTGGATCACCCTCGGCGACGTTGATGGCAACGACCTTGTATCCCTCGTATTCCAGAGAAACAGCGCGGCCTCGGGGACCAGTGATGAAAGTGACTCCTGCAAGACTGCACTGGTTGGCGAGTTGGCGTATGCTTGACTCGGCATCTGCCCAACCACCCGTCTTGTTGTAGTAGGCCTTCATACCGTCCAGCTTGGCCTGGATCTCGGGGAACCTCTTGCGAATGTCATTGGCATTTTCGTATTCCTCGAGGGCATCGCCGAGGTTCTCGTTGACCCCCTTGCTCTTCTCGATATAAGAGTTCCCTGACCCATTGGCGACCATGACAAAACCCGACTCGTGATAGTGATCAGGATAGTCCTTGACCCAACTCTCATGAGCCTCGCGGGCCATCTTTCCATAGAGAGGGTCGGCATACTCTACCCGAATGACTCGGGAGATGTCGACACTAGATCCGTCCACGACTGGCGGGAGATAACGATCAATCACGGTGACATTCTGGTACCCTCTCTTGGTGAGTTCGAGGGCTGTCGAGAGGCCAAAAACGCCCGCGCCCACGATGACGATGCGCTCGTTTTTCGACACGGGATTTCGGGAGGTCATGGTTCAGGGGTCGAAAGATGCTTGGGAATGCAGGAATTGGAGTGAATTGGAAGAGAAATCGACGGGGAAGACATGTTATCACCTTGAAGACGAAGACAAGGGACAAAGTATTACTCGAGGACGGGTATCCGGAGAACTAGTGTAAAAGTCCGGGTTGAAGCTATTGACCAATGGTATTTCACGCATAGATAAACATGTGGGCACGGATATTTAACACGGAAACTTGCCGAGTCTACTCCGTAGTCTCGCCCATATCTCGAAAACCAACTCCCTCGACAAGGTTTCAATATCGCCTCTTCCCCGTGACTAAGGGAAACCCTAGAAGCCCAAAGAAACCCTGAAGATATAAATGCAGGGTTATCTGATTACCCCAGGTTTTCAACCCCTCTCCATCACGTGCCACCATCGTTGATCGGCTCGAGGCACCGAGTATATATAACTTAAAGTGGGCACGGAGATCTCGTCCATCCCTCCTTTCATCCCCTTCTCTTTTCCCCGGATTTGTGGCATGAGTGAGCGGCAAACCCCACACTCAGTTGACATGAGTGGTAACGCAGAGCTGACTGTCCGCCGTGCCTGCGAGAGCTGCAGGTGAGCCGACCAGGGGGTTGCTGTGTGACAAAGAGATGCTCACCTTGAGATTTAGGCGAAAGAAGACGAAATGCACTGGAGAGAAACCTGTTTGTTCGTTCTGTGAGCGGCTTGAGCAGCCGTGTGAGTATCTTCCGCGCCATCGAGAGACAACAAGACGCAAAAGGAGGACGACATCTAAATCGTGAGCATATCCCTTGTCGTTGGTGATTTGATCCGAGCTTATGAACTCGAGTAGAGCATCAATACCAAGAGATCGCGTCCGCAATTTAGAGGCGCAAGTCGGCGAGATTTATGACATTCTCCGGTACGCATGATGTCCCTTGTAGCGAACATGAAGTTGACAGGATTATATCAAGCAACTCTCAGAACCACGCTGGCGGAAGTGGTAGTTCTCTCACTCCGGAATCACTTCTCGAGCAAAGGCTTGCGACGGAATCAATAGTTGAGAGACCCGTCACTAGACAAACAGCGTCTGACCAGCCCTCAACGCCATGGTACTCTCCATTTCCTCGCTCCATTAGTGCTTCCCTAACTTGCATAGGCCTTCCGATCCCCATGAGACCCTACCATCTTCAGAATCCCTCGACAAGGCCGTCGAGGTGTACGGCACTCGGCTGTACTTCCAACCACTCCCACTCTTTAGGCCCGAGGGTCTGAGAGATCGAGTGGAAAGCTTTCCTCTGTTTCTGCAATGGATCTTTCTCGCTCTGTCGCTGTCCAACTTGCCCTATGATTCCCATAGTGCCAGGGAGGCCGATCTCATTCATTTGAGGGCAAGATCTGCCCGCGACACTGTTCTAGAGCTGGCCATGAGGGGAACAGCGAAGCTCGAAATCTCACAGGCTCTCTGCTTGCTCGCCTTGGCCGATATTCTCGGTATGCATTTGGCCTTTCATTCACATCGGCATTGCTAACTTGGTGTGTTAGAAGGAAGACCTGCGCTGGCATTGATGGCTATAGGGGCCGCGAGCAGACTAGAACTCGTCCGCAGCATGAGCTTTCTCAATTCCCCACAAACCACCCCTCAAGACGACACCAGCTTGCGATGCTACTGGAGCGTATTCATCCTGGAAAAGGCCTTTGCCCCACGGTTCACTCTTCTGTCGCAGAGTCTTGCACCGCCTGAATACCCCCGCAGCACGCGTGAGCCTTCTCCCCCTTCCTGTCAGGCAGACGAGGACTTTGCGCCGGACCTGGCCAATATTCGGGACGACAGCAAGCCAGATTCTGGCATCATAGCGCATGCTCTACGAGGAGTGTCCTTTTGGGGTGATGTGATTTCATATATCCACTCCATCCGGCTCGGCCAAGTGGACAGCCCGTCCAATACTGATTCCAGCTTCTACAAGTTGACCAACCAGTTGTACGACCTAGAGGCTCAGCTGGGTCACGTTCATTTTGTACGCAACGTGGGATTCTCGGAGCGGACTCTGGACGAGTTGAAGAGGCATCACGAGTACTGGGTGCCTTGGCTGGTCTTTCAGATGGCGGCACACGCAACACAAGGAGTGCTCAACCATCCATTCATCCACCTCGTCACCTTGCGAAAAGCAAACCGACCTTCTCAGCCGAGATTATTCTTGCAAGGAACCGTTGATCAGGCCATGTTTCACTCTTCATGGGTTGCTCGGCTGGCGCAGACGTGTATGGATATTGGGTTTGTGGTTTATGACCCGTTGATCTGTGACATGGTTGCAGCTTCGGCCACCATCGCTTGGTTGTTTCAATATGCAAGGGATAGCAAGGTTTCTGATACTGCGAGGGAGAATTACAGGAAATGCCTCGACTTTCTTGCATCGATGCCGTATCCTAGCCCACGGGGCGCCCAAAAGGTGAGCTTCATGTTGATGCGCTTGTTCGAGTACCATCAGCTAACCAGCTCATAGCTCGAGCTTCTACATCAACTACAAACAATGTCCAGCCAAGCCCAAGACAACATGATCAGCTTTCAACCAGCCAAAATATGGCAGCTCATCGATTCAGACATCATGGACACGGTAGCACCACAGGTCATGACCGACGACACACCCGGAGGCCAGTCAAACGTATCCAACACGACCGTCAGCGTGCAGACGACGTTTGTCCACCCAGTCGGGGACAAGCGGGCCCAGAGGGATCTTCACTCTGACGCTCAACTCCCGAGTGCGGATGGATTTTATGAGGAAGGGTTGGAGCAGTTTTCGCTGGATAGTATATTCTCGCAGCCTATTTTTATCGACCATGCTTGGTTACATGTTTAATATCAAGAATAACTGGCTCAAGTCTTTTTTCAAACTGTGCGTGGATGATGATTTGTATCTATTCACGACCAGCGTGTTTATGAACCCCAGGACTGGTGACCTGAGTGTTGTGTCTCGAGACGTCCTGGTTTGAGACTATTAAATCGAATATGGCCCGCCCTTCTTTAAACAGAGAAAAAAAAGAAAGAAAATTAGTGAGCTTGAGGTCATTACTCCTGCTTGAAAATGGCGTATCCTCCACCGTTCTCTCCCATCCTTCCACGCATTACTTCAGCCAGTCTATCCAGCTTCTCGCAAGTCTGTCTGCCGGTGACGCTCATCTCGTCCTGTCTCCAGCCCCTCAGTGGGTACACCAGATACGCCATGACTGAAGTCTTGAGCAGGGGCCCATCTCTGTTGATGACGATGACCCAGAAGAGCAGAGCGACTGTGAGGAATACTTCCATGATTGGGAGGATGAACCACTCCCAGCGCACCATGATTACCGGCTCGTTGATGAAGGCCGTGCCGTCTACTGTGGTGGCGTTTCTGTTGTCGCCATTGTCGCTCGTACGGAGCTGGTTCGTGAGCGTATCGGCGAGGTTGTTGATCAACTTGTCCACGTCTGTTTCAGTAGACAAGAAGCCAGGGCTCTTGAGAGCTTTCGACAGATCTAGCCGTGACGCGACACCGTGTGCCATCTCCTGCTCCAGCTCGACGGTGAGGACCTGTCCCAGATACATGGGCAGATACTCCTCCAAGTCTCGTGTGATGGTATAATTCGCTTGCCCGTCAGGAGTCGTGAACTTGAGAAACCATCGACCAGCCTCAAATTCATTGCTTGCAAACTGGAGGAGCTTGTCATCCACGTTCTGGGAGCTGGGCCCCGAGGGACTGGCCGATACGGAGACATCCTTGTACATCTTCTCGCACCATCTCAAGTCGAGCACCAGTACCTCTGGACTTTTCGGCTCCAAAGATTCGTCACCCCAGGTATCGTTCCTATGTCGCACGACCACGAATTGGCCCACGACGTCCTTGTCTCCCGGGACAAAGCTTGTTCGCAAGACATGAGACTTCTCACTGCCATCATTGTGTTCCGTACTATCGTGGTACTTCATCGAGATTGTCGTGTTTTTGCTTCCCTCGCGTGACTCGAGAGTCAGAGGGACAGTGTAAGTGCAGTTGCTGACACCTTTGTCTTCCTCCTCGCACTTTCGCTTCGTCTGTTCAGTGACGTTCTTGACTGCACTGCAGATGCCGAGGCTGCTAAAGTCGGGCCACTCGCAGCGCGATGCTGGTGAAGGGCAGTTGAAGGATGGCTGAAAGACGTCTCCTGCTAGAGCGCTGATAACTGACGCTTGGAAGCGAGCAAGGTCTATGCCGCGATCCAAGATTTGTCCTATGTAAATGTCAGCACAGGTTTCATTTGAGTCAGTCATCATAACTCACCTTCTCCCTCGCTAGGCTGAAACAGGCTCTTGGAGTAGTACATATCCGCCTTTCCAATCTCTGCCGTGATATTCTTCAAAGTCCTCTCCTGGACCGGAAAGACCAAGATCTGTTGCGCACTCGGCTCTATCCCCATCGCAACAACAGTGACGAGCGCAAGAGCCCAGCCGAGTCTTGACTGTAACGGGAGCTTCCACATCATCGCAGCCGAACCCCAAGGTCCCCGGCTGGCGTCGTCAAAGACTTGAAGATGTGACAGGGGTCGGGGTTGCGTGCTCATGTGCCTCCACTTGAGCTGGCTTAAGCAACTCGTGATCGGGACGAGCATGGCCGCCTTGCTCAGCGTCGTAAGTATGGCGATGATGGAGTTTGGTTGTATTGACGCTGGCCAAGTCTCTAGCGGTGTTTCGTGGGCAGAGACCAAGACTGCCGCCACCATGCTCATACACACGATGCTGAACATGGCTGCCGCAATGTCCTCCCACCACCAACAGTGAGTGGCTTTGATGTCCTGGGCTTGCGCATTATACTCGGTGTCGATATCTTGTGGTTTGGTGGATGAAACCTCCCTGGGTTCTTGCACCGAGTTTCGAGGTGTTGTGCCATCGGACAGAGGTGAGCCTGGGGGAGAGCAAGAGGGAGAGGAGTATGGAGAGCAAGAGGGAGAGGAAGATGGAGAGGAAGATGGAGAGGGAGGTTCCTCAGTTTCGGTCAAGGCGCGGAGGGTGAGGCTATAGTTTGGTACGACTGAAGGTCGACATGTTAATCTGCGACTGCAGTCTCCTGGGTATTTGTGCTTAGTGTCGCTGGAGCCATGGTCGGCTGGCTGATCTGTTGAAGCCATGATTATTCGGAGATTTGGCACTTAACTTGAGTAGCAGCAAAAACACAAAAAGAAAAGATCAAGAATACAAAGAGCGAGAAACAGGCCTTTATTCAGGGCCCAGAGAAACAAACATGCAGCAAAATCCTCTATTTTTGTCCCGACCCTTGACAACACATGCCGACATGTGTTTAGACGCCCATATGCGGCCACTTCCCTGCCCTTGCTTAGCCGCCCAAGACGGCACATAAGTCGAGTCTCGGGCCTCACGGCTGCGGGACCCAATAAATTCAATCGGGGACCTCCCTGTCTTGATTCATCCAATACCCCAGATTGGAGGATGGGCTTGCATATGTATGTGGGCCGGCAGCAATTGGCTGGTGTTGAAGGAATTCAGCGGTGCGGATAGTACGATGGCTAATAGTTGAAACGCCGAAACGGCAGAGATACGAGAAATCTTAGGCTTCTAGATGATCATCTCTGATGCATCATGACAGAAAATCACATAATCACGCCGCCCATCGCTGCACAAACTCATCCTTGGCGACACTCTTCGCCAACGACCCCTTCTTCGCAACCGCCTCCTCCAGCTTCTCCCTCACCTTTTCCACCTCTTGGCTCAGCACATGGATCGACCCTTCAATCTCGGGATCGACGAGCTTGACCTCGTTGAACGGGCTCTCGGCCAATACGCTGTCGCGGATGAGCTGGATGGCGAGTCGGGTGTCGTCGAGACGCGAGGTTGTGCTGGCCTCGAAGCTCTCTTGTGCGTTGCGGATTACGTCTGTTGACTTGATGGAGCGTTCTGATACGACCTGTGCTAAGCTAGAGGTTCGCTCTTGGGCGGTTGCATCCTCCGCTGGGGGTAGAGTGAGTGCAAGACTACGGAGGAGAGCCTCGATAGCAGGCTCATCCAGGATTCCAGAAGATCGTCGGCGGTTGCCGCGACGAGACCCAGTGTTGGCACGTATCCGTCTAATGGGAGAGGGGTTGCGGTTGCGAACAGGTGAGGCAGGGAAAGCGGGCTTGACGGCTTTCTTCTCCGGGGAGAGGGAGGCAGAAACCTCTGATTTGGCGGTTGCAATGATGGAAGACGTTGCCGCGTGGTGTGACTTGAGCGTCTCTACACGATCAGCGAGGAGACATATCCTGTCCAGTAGGTGGTCCAGACACTCATCGACCTGAAATTGTTAGCGACACTGTACAGCTGGTGTGCAACACAGACTCACGTAAGAAACGGCTACGGCAGAACGGTGTAGGCTCTGTCCGCTGTGAGAGTCGGTCGACTTCAACGCTGGCTCCAGATGCTGTTGCTCGGCCGACATCTGAGCAACAGGCAGGATCTCCGAGTAGAGAGACTCGAGCTCCTCCTCCAGAGCCCTGACATCGCTACTAGTCGCCGACTTGACGTCGCCTGATCGCTCTGCTGCAAGGATGGCTTCAAGATAGATCCTATCCAACCTCGTGCGGAGCGTCTCAACAGTCGTCTTGATCAGCCTGCAAGACCGTTAACAAAAGACCCATCAGATGATATACACCCAGACACGGCATACCGCATGCAGATCTCGCGCAGCTTCTCGACAGACTGCTTCTCCTCCGGATCCTGCTGGTCCAGCTCCCACCCGAGCTTCTGCAGGCTCGAAAGCAGCCTGTCGTCGGACTGCAGCGCGTCGTCCACCGTGTGCTTGAGGTTGGAGCGAGAGTCCTTGGCGAGGTGCTCTAGATCGGCGACGCGATACTCAAGACTCTGCGCCTCGCCGTCGACCTGACTGTCTTAGTCTGACGTTTCTAGGGGTAACTGCATACAGGGAGGGGTCACCTCAAAGGCCAGCTTCTTGATTGCGAGCTTGGTCTTGTTTAGGCGGGAGTCTTCCCAGTCACGACGTTGACTTTCAGCTTCATCTCGCTTCTTTACAAGACGCGAGAGAGCATCCTGCTGCTGTCGTAAAGCCTCGGTCTGCTTGGAGATGGTGGCGGTAGACCGGTTCAACTCGTCAATGGCAGCCCTGATGTCATCCTCATTGACCGCCTGAACCTCACCCAGATCATACAGATCAGCCAACCTGTCGACCTGGCCGCTCTTATCAAGGGCAGTATACCTATTAAAGTCAGCCGAAACAGATTGCACACACAAGGAGGGGGGTGACGGCTCACAATGCCAGCTCATCACCCGTCAAGAGGTGATCGGGGGCGAGATGGAGATTCGCCCACTCGACAAAGGCGGCATCGTCCAGGGCGCCGCGCACGTCGTCCTTGGCGGCGGGGACGCCGTACGCGCGGGCGGCCTTGAGCAGCAGGGCCTCTGCGCGATCCCTGGGGGCGAGATCCATTCTGGTCCTGTGGAATAGCGAAGTGGCGTTTTTCAAGTAACCTTGGTGATGTTGCACAAGACCGGTCGCTAGCTTGTTGCTGAGGGAAGGGTATTTGGGTGGTAAGAGGCGGTAAGAGGCAGGGGTCAAGTGTAGCCGAGGCCAAGAGTCGTTTGTCTTTAAACGTGTCTCCAGGCGGGATCAACGTTGTGGTGAGGGCGTCAAGGCGCTGGCGATGAGCCGCGATGGGAATAACCACAAGGCTGAGAGGAGAGAGGCCAAGATGGAGGCTGCTGACAAGGATCCGAGATGGATCTCAAGATGGAGGCGGTGTCTGTTGGTCAGTTTCAGCTGCAAGATCCAAGCCTCGTGAGCTGATGGTGTTTTGATGGATCTTGAGCTCAAGCCCAAACAAAACATCAAAGACGTTGGACGTCGTCGGCCCAAGATCCGAGACAACGGCCGGGGGCGGTCAGCACAGGCCCCCCTGCACCGTAGGTAGGTCCCGTCCTTTTCAGCGACCTACAGCAGCTCAGCCCGCCCGGGAGACCAACTGTTCCAGGCGGGGTGGGTCCCCTCGCGGTTACACCTACAACGCATCTTGCATTCAACGGATCTTTGCTTGGAGGGGAGTCTTTATCAGGCTTCATCATTGGTAGATGACACCCAGCTGAGGATATTAATGTCTGCACGTCAAGCCGTTTCATTTATTCTAGTCAGATCTGTCAAGTTGCGTTGTGCATGAGAGCATAGGCCACAAGCTGGCGATAGCCTCATAGCCGCACAACTCCATGCCTAGGTAGGTATACATCTACGTAGGGCTATCTATTAAAGCCAATTCGTCCAACCCATCATGTCCATCCCTCACACAGACGAACCCATCGTCTAATTCTCCTCGTATCCATCATCTCAAGTTACAAAAATCGCGTTTCGCCGTCTGAACAAAGCCCCCCTCACGTCTCCGTTTGAAGAGTCGTCACACGTCCCCCAGCATCGCCCACTATGCCGTGACCCAGGGGCCACCCCCCTTCTCAATATCCAAGCATCTTCAAGTCCAATTTAACTCTCTTCCCCGCGGGTATTATTTCCCATGCCGTGTCCTCGAGTTTCCCCTCCCTTCAAATCCCACAATGCTGCTATTTCCGTCCTTTGTTTGTCACCACGGCCCGTCTTGATGACGTCTCTCCGTTAGACACTCCCAAGGCGATGACCTCGTACCGGGCTATAGAGAGGTACAAGATCGCTGGAGAGTTCTCCTTCAAACGGAGCGTCTCGTCACGGCAAGACGGGTGCGGCAAGTTCCCCGTGGCTGGGGTGGGATTGGACAAACAAGACCAAACGGATATCTGCCTGGGCCAATCTTTGAAGAGCAAACTCTTGATTTCGACACGTCCATATACAGATGAAATCTGCGGGGTCGTTGTGCCTTGATTTTGATACACTCGTATGCCAATAATATATCTGGCTTGTTGACACGTCGGAAGTAGAGCGATCGAAACAGCTGCTCTGGCACTGGTGACTCGGGTCCCTACATGACCATCAACCAAAAGGAGCCATCCGAACCTTGGAATCTCCTGCAGCTATGCTGTCAATATCCAAAAACTGCCATCCCAAACTGCAAGCCTCTCTGGGGTGTATCATCCGCCACCGGCCCCTTGTCACTGCCAAAGCTCTCTCTCGCTTCACCCATCTCAACTCCTGCAGTGCCCAGCACCCAGCACCAACTTTTTCTTCTTAAAAACAACATCTCACCCCTCCGCAAGCTACGAGGCTTTGCCATGGTGTAACGCCCTCTTTCACTCGGGGACTTTGTGTTTGGATCCTTCTCTCACCAAGCCTTGTCCCGCCCCCGTTGCACAATGGCCCCCTTCAGAGACAACGTCTCTGAAATCCTCCGCCCTCTGCGCCGCTGTCTCGGACGCTCAAATGGAGCCCTCGGTCCGTTCCTCTTGGACTCGACAAAGAAGATGCTGCTGCTGTTTCATCCCACCCGAGACATGTCCGCCCTGTGGAGGAGGCGGTTGACGGTCGTCGCGACGAGCGTCCTCGATTTTGGCTGGGTCGTCATCATCTACCTCATGAGCGAGCTCATCATCTGGGGCCTCAGTCGGGCTTTAGCTCCTGCGCATCTCGAGTTCTTTTCCTCCATCTTTGGTATGGCTTTGACCTTTGTCCTCATGGCCGTAGCCTATCTCTGCTCTCCGAGCGTCGACGAGATGTACCAAAAGCATATCAAAACAAAGGTAGGAAGCACTCACAGCTTCATCAGATGTGCTGATCTGACATGTACTGCAGGTAGATTTCATCAACGTCCACTTGGGCTTGGGCTTCCCGATCCCCTTGGTGATGCTCAACCAGAGCGACATCCTCGGCGGCCGCGACATAGCCTGCATCATCGGCAACTTTGGTGTGTTTCTTGGTCTCAGAGCACCTCGCTCGTTTCGCTGATAACCGTACCCAGTTGTGACCAACCTCGTTTCTTGGACCACCGTCTTTGCTGTCTCGCTTCTCGTCATGTCCCTGGCGGCTTCTCGCATCCCTGACGACTTTTGCATCCCTAGCCCTCTCACAACGACTCCCCCGCGAGTCGAAATCAGCTGGCTCTCTTCCGACTCGACTCTGGATCAAATATCCCGACCTCCCTGCGAGAACCATGAAAAGAATGTCGGTTGCTCAACGCCGGGGCATGGAACAGGACAGTCTCTTGCAGCCAGTCGGAGATCGTCGGTTCTTATGTCCAACGACGAATGTGTCGACAACTCCTCGGTTTGGCGCTTTTGGACCTCCAACTTTCATATACTTGCTTCGTTCTTCGGCATCTTTGTCGTCGGTGCCCCAATCGCTGCCGCTGCCAATGAAGATCGCGTCCTCGACGGCTGTGTCCTTTGGTTCGTCTGGGCATTGACCCTATGGCTTCAGCGGCAGTTCAACACATCAAGGTACTGCGACGACGTGCCCAAGCTGAAGAACGCTCTGATCACCCTCATGAATCCCGTTTTGCTTTCGACTTTGCTCATGACGGCATACACGCGTGGAAAAGCCGGCGCCTACGGTCCCGACAGCTTACCCCGGGTGTTGAGCATTTTCAGCAGCGGCACGCCACTCTATGCTCTCTGGACGTCCATTGCGGCAAACACACCCCTTCCTGGAAACCAATCTCCGTGGTTTGGCGCTGGAGATGCTGCGCTCTCCATCCTCGAGTGCGGTATCTTGATCTGGGGCTTCAAGCTGTACGAGTGCCAGCGCCAGCTCTTCAGCGTGGCCGGCCTTCTCACCATCTTGGTGGCCACAGCAGCGGCAGCAGGAAACGTCTTCTTGTCAGTTCTCGCCGGGAAAACGCTAGGGTTGGATGGCCCTGAGGCGCTGGCGTTTGCGGCACGAAGTACGACCCTTGCCCTGGCGAAACCGGCCATGACAGCACTAGGTGGCAATCCAGGCGTGAACGCGGCCCTCGTGGTGAGCAACGGAATCCTCGGCCAGCTTTGCTATCCGTTCGTGCTAGATAAGCTAGGCGTGAAGCGAGAGGACGACGAGGCCTCTTCTCGAGAAAGTCTGCCTGCGTCAGAGAGCAAAAACTCATTCAAAAGTCTCAAGTCCCTCCTCAACACAACACAGCAACAACTAGCCAGCGGCGATGACCCCATCACAATCGCCGCAGGCATCACCGTCGGCATCAATGGCGCAGCCATGGGCGTATCCTACCTGTACGAGACTAAAAGTCGAGCAGCGCCATATGCAGCCTTGGCCATGACGGTGTCTGGAGTCATGACGGTGGTTTTCACAACGGTCGAGCCCTTCAAAGACGTGGTGTTGAGTCTGGCAAGCTAGACAAGATGGCGGAGCGATAGACTAGAGGCGGTATTGTGCACTTTGTGCCTGGTGTTTAGAGTTCATTCTGGTTGAGAGGAGGATAGACGGCCAAGAGGGGAACATGTCTGATATAGAGAAGCACATTTGGTTGAATTTTGTAGCATTGAGAACAGACCTTGGGCAAGGTAATGTAGCAAGAGGACATGTACGGTTTCTGGGTCAGCAATCGAATTTCTTATGAGCACTTGAACGAAACGAGGGCGTAAACGAGGTAGGCGACATTCTTCAGGACACTGTTATTAGTGTTGGACTCGACTTGAACGGCACGCTGTGCTTTGTCAATTTTCGACATGATATATATACTTTTTCAATTACTCCAGGCTGCCAGAGCATCAGTCAACAGTTCTCTCGGATCATAGATAGACTTACCGCTCAATCAAGTGCAGACCACTAGCAGTCTCCACAATACCGCTCATCTGGCCAGGCTGGAGGCCAAAGGCGGCATCCTCAAACTCCTTCTGCATGTCTCCCTTGCCAAAGTAGCCGAGATCGCCTCGCTTGCGCGCCGAGGAGCAGTCCGACTCGGTGAGGGCGAGCTCGCCGAGGGTGACGCCGCCCGACTTGATCTTATCCTCGTGGACCTGGATGATCTGGTAGGCGTCCTCCTTGGAGCGGGTGATTTCAGCCTGGAGATTGTTTGTCAGCGGGTTCGCTCCGGCTTCATTTGCTTGCGCGTACCTCTCGCCAGCTGCTCGGTCGTCGGCTGTCGCGGTGCTTGACCAGGAGATGGGCTGCGCGGATCTTGCCCTCGGGGACGCCAGGGGCGGCGGCGGGTCGAGAGCCGGCGCTGTGGTGGGTGGCCATGTAGTGCTTGAGCTTCTCGGTGTCGGTGCCAGCAGGGGGCTCCCATCGGGAGACCTTGTCGGTCGAGTTGAAGTAGTAGGGGAGGTTCTTGGAGTTGGAGATTCGCACCTCCCAGCTAGGGGGGAGACCGGTATCAGCCTGGAGGTGTTAGCTGCCGGCATTGTTCGTGGGAGACTTGGTGAGGTCGCAGTGCTCTGGTGAAGGGCTGTGCTGTTGACTTGGTGCTTACCATGTTTACGGGGTTTGTTGATGTGAAGTTGGTGATGGAGGGACAAGTCAAGTATCACGAGAGCTACAGTAAAGCCTTGACGTCAGTAATGGTATGGATCGTCGCGAATGTGAAGCCCAGATGCGCTGCAATAGCAAAAGAAGCAAGAGTATGCAGGAGTAAAAGTTCGGCAGCAGAAGCAGAGGCTGAAGCTGGGATGGAGCTGGAAACAATGACGTGCCGCAGAACCAGTTTCCACGGGAGACCCCATTAGAAGGTCCCCCCGGCCCCGCGTAGGCTCAATTAGCGGCGTTGCCGTAGCGAGCGGGGTCTGACGCGGGGTGTCGCAGCTGGTGGTGATCGGCCAACAGCTCCCATAGGGCGACTCATCCTCTTCGCGGCATCCAACAACCTGCAAGCCCCCAACCCCAAGGGGACGCCCCGGACTGGCCTTGCCTTGACGAGGCATATCCAGATTGGGTTTTTCGGCTGGTCCAATAGATGGACAGGCTTAACAGGATTCATGGTCATGGGGTCGCTAGTGGTTGGTCTAGATATCCCTCACACGTTGTCCCATCTACAGTTGACGGACAATGTCGGATTGTGATGATATTCATCGATATCACAGAAGAATAGGATGCTTCAGATCTAGGGTCTCCATCGGAATCAGAGATGCTTCCAATCCAAGTCCGACTGCTCCTCTGCTAACATGCCCTGCGCCCCCTCCAACTCCTCAGCCCTCTCCCTCCTCTTATTATCCCGCTTCATCTAAAACAGCGTCGCCAAGACAAGAGTTCCCACCTAAGTAATCAAGTTCAGTCCATTGCCAATGGGATAGTTGGGTCCGTCAAAGGGCAGAAACGACCACGTTGAGATGAGACCCCCAATGTTGCCGAGCATCACGTTCAAGCCATGGCAGAGGATCGGGCCGTGTCCGAGACGATGTTTGCCGAGACTTGGCTGCTGGTGAGGGCGCCCAGGGAAAATACGGATGACGCGACCAAAAGGGTTGCGCCGTATCGTGCAAATTGGTTGGTTGTTGACAAGAAGATGATGTATCCCGCGATACCCAGCGGTGTTGAGATGATCATGATCAACTGCCGTCTATGAAACCGCCAGCTTATCAGTGGCAGCAACAACATAATAACCAATCCTACTGCATAGGGTGGCATCGTGTAAAGCTATTACTTGATGACCGTATAATCCGTTTAAATCATCCTCACGATGGTAGGCAGGAAGAAGCCCAGCCCTTGCACCGTGACGTTGCAGAAGAGAAAGATCCAGGACGTGCTGATGACAACAGGGTTCCAGATACCCAAGATGAGCTTCTTCTTATCCATCTTGTCGAGCACCTTGACCTGTCCGACACTCTCTGACCGAACACGATCCTCCGATGGTTGTTTCTCGGCTTCTGTGAGCCATCTTGCTGTGGCCGGCCAATCCGTCATGGTGACAAAGCCAATCAATCCGAGCCCAACTATGATGATGCCCTCAATTACAAAGACCATACGCCAGCTGTTAACGCTGTCAAAATGGTCGAGTCGGAGAATGGCCGATGCGAGGAGAGGCCCGAACGCACCAGCCAGAGGTCCCGCAACGAGATATAGTCCCAGCCAAAATGTGAGTTCAGAGCGGCAGTACCATCGAGAGAGGTAGTATGCAATTCCCGGAAGCATACCAGCCTCGAATATGCCGAGTAGAAATCGCACCCCCATCATCTGAGGGACTGTCTTGACAAACCCGGAGCCGAGGGAGCAGACCCCGAATAGCACAGTGAGGGAAGGCAGGAACCATCCCGGTCCAAGAAGCTTGCAGACAATGTTAGAAGGGAGCTCAAAGACGATATAAGAGACATAGAACATGGACAGTGTGACGCTGTAGTCAAAGCCCTTCATGCCTAGAATACCGGCCATCCGAGACACCATCACCAAATCCTTCGACAGTGACAAGACAACCTCACCCCTTTCCCGAATGATAAAAAAATTCCAGACCAAATTTACCATTATTAAGCTTCGTAATCCTCTTCAACCAACAAGGTTGCCAAGATCCGGGGTTACGTGCTAGCTTCTTTGTTCAAGGCATCGATAACAACGATATAATTCACAGCATGATCCATAGCACAACACGTTCATATAAAGAGTCTGTCAGAAGCATTCCATGAAATATCAGGTCAAATTTGCCGATTCTCGGTCAGGTTGTAAGTATCATTGATCAAGTCAAGGTCCTGAACATCTCCATCAATCTCCGGGAGGCTACGCTCCGATGCATTCCTAACACTCATCTATGAGCAAGTTTGCTCGCCTCCTTTCCTGGCAAAGTCAAGCAAAAATATTAATAAGCTACACTCTGTTACCCCTCAGTGCATCTAGGACAAGATAAGGGACCATAGATGAGAGACAAGTTGGCGAATAGTACCCTGAGGGGTGGGTACGAACCTGGTCTCCTCAACAACGTATGTTCGGCATGGCGGCCATGAATTATCAAGACTTCGGGAAGCGGGTGACAAAAAAGAACCTTACCGGCTGGATGCATGTTGCTTGAGCACCTTTTCCCCGCTTTCCGTTATCCTTGAATGGAAGTTATGCTCCCGTTTCAAGCCTTAGCCTCCCTTTCTACCACTATGCAGGTACAATTGGATCCCTTTTAAGCTCTCCAATGGCCACGTGCTCCCCGTTGGAAACAGAGTAACTCGCATCACCGGTGCAGCCACAGCGATGATCGGAAAGCGGCTTTTCGCGCGAGGCTTGGAGGACTTCGGGGTAACTTGCAACCGTGGCGAGAACAATGTTGGAAACTTCTGAGTGGAACTACTGGCAAGCCCTGTATTTTAGGTGTTATGCAGGCTCGTTGCATTATTTCTAATCCAACACGTGACCTCTAGTCAGGAAAGCAAGCTGGCTACCTAGGGGGGGAGGTAGGAACCTGATCATTGCATTCCATCAACAATGCGAGACTGCGGTTCTGTATCGTCTAGGTCGTCCGGACACTTTTCCACTAACTCGAATGATTCCACTTGCTCAAATTTATTACTGATCAAGGTACTTATATCCTGCATTGTTTACTACTGTAGGGTCGCTGACCTCGCTTCTCCAGTTCCGGCTTGGATGGAACACTGTTTCTGCCATCGAGAACCAAAATGATAGCTACCATCCCAATGTCTTGCGACTATCAATTATTCGCAGTTCCTTTGACCGCGTTGTGGTCTCCTTGCTCCGCCGGCTTCCCCAAGCGGTCCAATCACTAGTCAAATCTTTCGTCCCAGGCTATTTCCTTCCACCGAGAATTGTGGTCAAGAAGCTCAAGCCAGGCTGGAGTGATGAGTTCAAGAATGAGAAAAGCATGTATGAGAGACTTCTATCTTTACAAGGAAGTTTGATCCCCAGGTGTTTTGGCGAAACAACCGTCCGCGGCACTCCTGCCTTGATCCTTTCCGAAGTCAACGGGGTTGAATCCTGCAACCAAAAGTTCCCTTGCCTTGAGCCCTTCGAGTTTCAGCGTCGAATCGAGGAAGGTTTTGCTGAGTTGGCCAAGTTTGGAGTCGCATATGGGGACTTGAACCTGGACAACTTTCTTCTTGTTGGGGACAGGGTAGTTATTGTGGATTTGGAGTCAATATGGGAGGACACGCCAGACGAGATCGAATACGCAAACGAGACGCACGTAGAGCACCTGATAAGCATGTACGAGAGGCATTTAGAGGGGATGTCTAGGTAATGATGGATAAAACCACGATTAGAGAAACCTGCGAGCCAGGCCACAATCAACCATCGGTCGCGTTTAAGATCGCGCTCTAGGAACATCATGACTCACAAAGACACGACGAAAGAGCACATTGTTGTGAGAAATTGCACGGCAATAAAATAGATAAGCATAGAGATGGCGTTTCCGTAAAGGAAAACAGCGAGAGCATTGGTGAGCTCGTTGATCGATAGGAAGTCGTACCACCCATTGGCAGCAACTAGGAAAACACCCAACGAACAGGAGTGACATCCCCAACTCCCCAACTCTTCCCCTTACAGCAACTACAGGATTGATTCCGTCTAGTTTACACGTGGTCTTGACCTCGAACTGTCGTTTGTGGTCGCGCTGTTGAGAATGGGCTGGTCCCGTGGCCCTCGTACCCGGGACTCTAAGCCTCCATGTGCCACTCTTGGTCACCCGCCTACACCTCTGACGGCACTCGCTCTCTGCCTGAAGCAACAGATGTTCTGGGGATTTCCAGACGCTTCGTATGCGTGTCTCTTATTTCATGCACATCATCTTGGCGGTCTCCCTTTGGACGCCTACACCAGGTTGCATTGTTCCTGGATCGAGGCGTTGTTAACGCAGGTGTGAATCTTCTGTACGCGTCTGACTTGAGAGGGGTGCTTCGCTGTCGCCCTACTCTTCCGTCAAATCGGCTTATTTTCAATCGTGAATCAGCTTACTCGCCCCCTTCTCGAGGTGACGGGCTGTAGCCAATCATTGTCCAAATCACGGTTCTCACTGTTATGTTCCTGAGTGCACAGTTGTCGGCCGCCTCACCGGATGATTTTTTGGTAGGATTGTTACACAGGGCGGAAGTGCCGCTGCCAGCTGGCTGGGGTCATAGTGCCTGGGACTTCAGGCAGGAATAGCGTCATGTTGTTTATCGCCGAGTTGTTCTTGTTCTGCGCTCTAGGTAGCTTTGAGGCGTGAGTCACCAAAGCAAACCAAACAAACCCCCCTGTTAGGGATCCATAGTGGCCGTGTTGTCCCCTTGTATTTGCCTTGCCACGCAAGGCGCGTCAAGACCGTGAAACAGAGAGAAGAGGGCGCCGGGCTTTGAGGACGAGATTCACTCTCATGGCAAACCCCACGTGTGACCATCCACACGGGGCCTGGCTTGGTATTTCGAGTCTCCCTACAAAACTAGCAAGACCTACCACACTTTCTGGACTCTAGTTCTCTCCTCTTTCCCCAATATTCCCTTTCCTCTCATATTTACCCACAAGTCACAAAGTTCGGCAAAAACAAAGGATACTTTCCCCATCTGCAAGCTTGACGTCCATTGCATCAGCCAACCTGCAACCCAGCCAAGTCCAGTCGAACCCCCCAAGTCAAGTCACCTGGAACCAGTTTCGGGCAGCGGTAAAAAAACAGTGGGCCTAGGTCTTTTCGGCACGGACACGCCCTCCGCTCCCACTCCTGGCGACCATCCATTTCCCTTGCCTCCCGTCGCCGCTTTCAACTTTACCCTCTTCTTTTTCTTCCTCTTCAACACCAACAACCTCAGAGCGACAGACAAAGGATCGCCTTCGCGACTCTCACTCGCATCTTGGAATATCCTAGTATTTCAACCGCGCAGCGACTCGCCCTCCCCCCTACGCATTATTCTATCCAACTTGCGACCGACCACAATGGCCACCCCCCAGTCCACCACTTCTTACGATGATGCCTCGGGCGACAAGAAGCTTGAGCAAATCACCTTTCGCTTCTGCTCCGAGTGCTCCAACATGCTCTACCCCAAGGAGGATGTGGATTCTCACAAACTGCAGTTCACCTGCCGGACTTGCCAGTACACCGAGGACGCCCAATCCACCTGCGTCTTCCGCAACGTCCTCAACACCTCGGCCGGTGAGACGGCCGGTGTCACGCAGGATGTTGGCTCCGACCCAACGGTTAGTCACCTCCCGCCCGTTACCTGCCACGGCTGTGGCGAAATCATCCTCTGCACCACCTGTGGGAAGCCCGACTGCCAGATGGTTGTCACTCTCCGCGAGAACGTCAAGCGCTCCGTCACGGGCATGTGCCAGTTTACCTTGCCCTGGGAGGATGAGGATGCGGATCCCTTTTCCGAGTACGACGAGGAGATGATGTCCGAGGAGTGCGACCTCAAGACCGACCCCGAAGATTCATGTTCCGACACGAGCGAGGAGTTCTGCGACAGCCTCATGGACATGGACCTATGACCAACACATGACCTCGATCGACAACGCCACCTACAATAACGACTATACTTTTTACGCTGCATCACGACGCACACGACTTATGTTTATCCTCACTTGGCTGGCACATGCTCTGGGCTTCTCATGATAGACACCCTCGCGGCTAGCAGTTTGGCAGCCGACCGTGACGGTCGCGTAAAAGTTGCACTCAGCAGTCGGAGCTCTAGTGTCTCGCGTCTTCTTTGGAACCCGCTTGCCCTCGCTTACAGACTGCTGGCTGACTCTGTTCTTCTTTTGTGTGCTGCAGCTCCCGCGATCCAATAAGACCTGCCCCAGTTGCAAGCATGAAGAAGCCGTCTTCTTCCAGTCTCAGCAGCGAAGCGCCGAGACCGGCATGGTAAGCCATACACTTACGACTACTTGAAACATGAGGTCGCTGACTCTGGTAGAAATTGTTCTACGTCTGCTGCGAGTGTGGTCACATCTTCACATGAGCATGACTTGTATGAATACCCCCGAAGAGCTCGATCTCATCACCGTCTTAAAGATTTGGAGGAAGGGTTCTCGGATTGTTTCCATTAGCAAATGGCGTTCACGGAAGGGTATGGCTAAGAGATGCCACTGGCGCTGGATGGCTTTTAGAAGAAATGGAATTTGTATCCTATCAATATCTGATAGACCTGTACTGGTAGATGTGATGGAAGGGAATAGGATTTGTCAAGCTGCCTCTTTGCAGTCTTGAATCAGATCGTCACTCACTGTAGCATCCAAGTGACATGTAATCGCACAAAATATGAAATCATAATCAGCGACTCGTAAAATGATTGAGCTGAAAGGTGTCTTGATTCTCTCATCAACGCCTCGCAAATGCCCAAGTATTCGTAATTGTACAGTATCCCACTCGTACATGGTGATCCCTTCGTCCTAACACCATATATTTTATACACAACCGTCCACCTCTCTTCTCTTATAGTTTCATCTTCCCAGTCTTTAAGCCTGCATAGGAGCCATCGACAGAATCTTGCTCCACTTCTTGTACTTCAGCTCAGCGCCCACGGCACCGTTGATGCGGGATCCGACGGGGTCACCAGCCTTGTTGAGGAGAACACAGGCGTTGTCGTCGAACTTGACGACCGAGCCGTCTCGTCGCTGGGTAGGATATCGGGTTCGGACAATGACGGCGTGGCGGATGTCACCGCGCTTGACCTTGTTGGCGGCAGAGAGACCAGCCATGCCGGAGGAGGAGGCACCTCGCTGTTCCTGGACGACGACGACGATGCGGTCACCTATTGGGGACAGTCAGTTTCCGGAAGTAGTAGACAGTTCGAGCAATTCGATTGGGGGTCGTATATCGTGCGGAGAGGAGAGGTCGTACCGATTCGGGCGTGTCGCTTCTGGCCGACGACAAGAACACATTCAACAAGGGCAGCGCCCGAGTTGTCGATGCAGTTGAGCATTGTCTACCACGGTTAGCATACGTAATGAAAATCATGAAAAGACCAATCATACCTTTAATTGAATCATTTTGGCGGTCTGTCCTCGCACAGGGAGGTCTATTCCAACTCGTCTCTCTCCACTGTCCAACTCGGATATCGTCGACTGCCCGCCATTGGCGTTGAACTTTTCGAACCAAGATCACGTGTTTTCTGAGCTGAGCTTAGCCAGCCACACCTGAAGCCGCCAAGCCACATCAATTGCACAGCCCCCACCCGTCGCCTGGCCAATTCTCCGGGGCAGGACCAGACCAGGGACGAACAAAGCAAGCCCCCCTAACCTCGAAAGCAAGCAACGATGTCATTCCACCTCCGCCAACTCTTCCCTCCTTCAATCCGAATCCCCTGAGAGACCTCACCCCCTCCTCTCAAGTCTCAGCCTCGCCCTGTCTCTCTTCCGTCGCTTTTCGAATCGAATACCGTTCCTTACAAGGAGAGACTTGTGTCTCCACTGCCTTGAATCGCTGGGGGCCATCTCAAGACTATGACGTTGCGGGACTGGATGAGCTGAATTGGACGACATCGCTTCACTGCGCCGCTCTTTTAGAACCCACCGCTTTTTTTTCCCTAGACCAGGAGATTTCCGTTTCGGTTTTTGTAAGGATTTTGAGTTGGAGTGCCCCGAGGATCGACGCTCGCTACCCTCTCTTTCTCGCCTTTGTTGTGTCTCTTGTTAGGGACACGTGCGCTCCTTTTCAGCATCGACGACGGTTTCTGCGACTGGAGATTGCCTGTGTTGAGAGGCTCGATCCAGGCAGCATGCCTCCCTCAAAGAATGCGCCTGCCAAGAAGCAGCGCATAACGTTGGCTCAATTGTCAGCGTATGATGACATTCTCACCGATGCCCTGGTTGACCATGTGAGTGGTTTATGAAGGAGTAGATGCTGGCGTTTGTGACATAGCTCTAACCTAGACAAGGTCTTTTACTGGACAACAGTTCCCAAAAATCGCACATCTTACCACCCTTCCCGAGGTGTACGCGAAGAGGAAATCACAAAAATCCTTCAGGAGGAAGTGGTCATCAACAAAGACCTCGAGGCTGCCGTGAAGCGGCTCCTGAAGACGGACGGACTCAAGAGGTTCCACAATGGCTTGAGAACAGACAAGGAGAAGGAGGATTTCAGGCGACACTTGAGGCGATACGTGCAAATCTACCTCCCTGATTGTCCATGGGAGGTCAGCTCGACGAACCGATACACGATTGTCAGCCACGAGGCTGCTGTGCATGCCAGACGGTACATCAAGCGCAACGAATCCATCAAGTACCTCTCGGGCGTTCAGGTCACCATCACCCCGGAAGAGGAAAAGGCAATCTCGAGCCAGAAGAAGGATTTCAGCATCGTCGTCAGCTCACGCAGCAAGTGCACCAGCCTCTTCATGGGGCCTGCACGATTTGCGAACCACGATTGCGATGCAAACGCCAAACTTATGAGGACAAGCCATGCAGGAATCGAGATTATCGCAACACGAGCAATTGGACCAGGAGAGGAGATCACAGTTACTTACGGTGATAATTACTTTGGCGACAACAACTGCGAGTGTCTTTGCAAGACCTGCGAGGATCTACTGCGGAATGCGTGGGAGCCGGAAGAGGGCACAGTCGCGGTGAAGAAGAGCATCGAGCAGGAGAAATCGGATGGGTATTCGCTCCGACGACGAAGAAGAGACGATAGTATCTCTGGTTCATCACGAACTCCTTCGGTTACTCCCGACATGCGGCCACGAGTTCCCAAAGCCACGAGACACTCGCTCCTCGGCCACGCTCGAGATTCTTCGGCTGCTCGATCTCCTCCCGCGGAGAACACCAACAGCCGCAAGCGACCGCTCGATGCACTTGCGACACCGCCCAAGACGCCAGCGAAGCGACTCAAGCGTTCAGCTGAACCGATTTCCATGGATGATTCATCTTCCCGCAGTAGCTCTGTGACGGCTAGTGAATCGTCAGGAAGCGGCATGATGGAGACGGATGTCACCTCGCCTGAGAAGGAGACCCCAGAACCCATGATCAAGACACCAGTAATGAAGGAGGCCATTCCTCTTACTATCGAGCAGGGCAGAACCCAAACAGTTCCCCAGGTGGCACCGGTTTCCCCCCAGAGCACTGAGGGATCACGATCACCCCAGTCAAAGACAGAAGCCTCCACAGCAGCGCCGAACAGTCGAAATGGTTTGGAGAGTATGTCTATTCGAGCTATTCTCAACGCTCCGTTGGAGTCTGAGATGGAACCACAACCTGAGCCTGAAAAGGCTCCCAAGGTCGTACCCGAACCTGAGCCAGTACCTATCGCAACCAGCATCGAGACTGTCGAGGAGGGCCAAGCCGCTGACGAGGAGGAACAACCGAAGCGCCGCAAATACCAACGCCGTGTTTTCGTCAAACAAACCACGCCGCCATCTCGGGTGCGAGTCCCCGGTGATTATCTACTCACCCCACTGCTCCTGTCGGAGCCTGAGATGGCATGGATCCAATGCACAATCTGCGACGGATACTTTGTACAACAGAACGCATACTTTACGCGATCATCTTGCCCCCGGTGTGAACGACACTCGAAGCTCTACGGATACATCTGGCCCAAGACGGACAAGGCAGGACCGCATGACAAGGAAGAGAGAGTCCTAGATCATCGAACGATCCACCGTTTCCTAGATGCTGATGATGAGCGACGTGTGAGAGGGCGCAAGAGCTTCGGAGCTTCTAAGACGGAAACTGAAGAGCCAGAGGAGTCGGAGCGAGGACGGAAGCGAAGTCGACATAGCACAGCTAGTATAGCCAGAAAGCTGGCACCCGCAGTGGAGGAAGACCTATCCGGGATTAGAAGAAGTGGAAGGCTCAGAAGGGTCAACAGCAGGCTGCTCGATCCATGATGGGCAGAATAATATTAGGTATTGGGGCGTTCCGGAAGCAACTATTATAGCAACGGGGGATGTACATTATGAAACAGGCCTATATGGGGTGTTTAGAGGATTAACTAGCGCATCATCAAATTAAATAATCTTCCAGTATTGTTTGGCCTGTTATTGATCGCTAATTTGCAAGGCTGTGCCTGGGTTGACTCGGCCTGCACCCGACCGGCGTCAGTAGATCAGCCTCAACTAGGTATTGTTATTCAGGGATCCTTAGAGCCGTTCACTGGTGGCCGTCTCCCTTGATCAAAAGACATATTGGTATCTGTCGAGTCCTACCCTCTCACTTCTTTCTCAGCACTCCAGCGTCCCTCTTCTGCTTCTCTTTCTGTGTTGCCCTTTGTCTTGCCGGTAACCTGCACCAAGTCAGTTGATCCATCTATCCATCGGCAAGGTTGTTTTTACCCGCTCTCTCGCTGCATTTTTAATCGAAAATATCTTGTTTATAGTACCGCATATGGTCTGTCTCACCTCGGCTATGCGCTGGACGGCGACGAGGTATAGCAGATAGGCGGCATGCATTGTTGATGAATAAAATGGACCTGGCGGTTTTTCGCATTAGGAGGACATCCGACTGCCTTTATCTTCATAATCTATTTATCTAGATGACGACGTGTTTCTCTTTCGTGTTTCCAACTTTGAGGGTACAGCTGAGTAAGATTTGAGCTGGCGATCTTGCCATACAGGTGGTATGGCAAGGACTCGAAGTTGGCTGGGCGTAAGCACGATGTCACCAGGAGAATTACTGTATTTGGTATTTGGCAGATATTTCGTGCCGTGGCTATTCATTGGGCAAAGATGCTGGTTTATATAGAGAGGTTTATCATCCCTCTTATCTCCTTGTGCAACCTTCCAACTCCTCCATGTCTGATGATGTCAGTGTCTCAATCTGTCTGGCACGACGGTACGCCCAAATCTTTAGTGGCGACTCGGCATCTTAACTAAACAGCTCTAAACAACCGATCACAAGTAAAACACTCGCATACTGTATAATATTGACGATATGCAGATGGAAAAGGTCTGTAAAGTGACTTTCGGCGAGCTTCACGTCGACTGGTGAAGAATCATTGGTGGCCGTTGGATTAGGTGCATAATGAGAGGGGGGGTCACTACCAACCCTGATTGGAATAAAGTTCTTAGCTGCAGAACGAGCCGGCATGGCAACGCTTCTCAATTAAAGTTGAAGTCTGCAGCAGGTTTCTCTTGGTACACACTGCACTGTAGATACCTTCATCTCTGTGAGTCAACCCAAATGTCCAGGGTAAACAGCCAAGATCCGAGACAAGCTGTAACCTAATGCGGGGGGCCAAGCTCATGACTCAAAGCGGCTAGCGGCGAGACGCGATAAGAGCTTGTGCCTGGCCGGCGTCGCAGCGGGCAACCACAGCCACTAATAGCTCCCAAGTCCCAGCACCTCATCACCAGGGCTGTATCACTTGAACTCTGCTCCTTCATCTCCCTCACCCACAGACACCGAAAAAGAAACACCTCAGATACTCGTCCCAATGACTGCCAAGAGCCTCTTGGTCGCTGCCACGGCGCTCTCGGGCGTGTCGGGCCTTCAGATTCCTCTCAATGTCCAGCTCCCGTGGAGCTCTTGGTCGTCTAGCTCAGGACCCAGCAGCGATGACCTCACTGGTCTGCCCTTGATCGATACCAAGGAATTGCAGAGCAGCATCAAGGCCGAGAACCTTGAGACGAGGGCCAAGGAGCTTTACGAGATTGCAAAGAATGGAGAGGAGGAGTATGGACATCCCACTCGTGTCATTGGCAGTGAAGGTGAGTGCCGACTTCGGCTGTGTTATTTGTATTATGTTGACGATAGCTACCTAGGCCACGTCGGTACATTGTCCTACATCCACGCTGAGCTGGCCAAGCTCGGCGGCTACTATTCCGTCTCTAACCAGCAGTTCCCCGCTGTGTCGGGCAACGTCTTCGAGTCTCGCCTCGTCCTCGGCAACTCGGTGCCCAAGGACGCGTCGCCCATGGGTCTGACTCCTCCCACCAAGAACAAGGAGCCCGTTCACGGAGACCTCGTCCTCGTCAAGAACGAGGGCTGTAGCGAGTCCGACTACCCCGAGTCCCTCAAGGGCAACATTGCTCTCATCCTGCGAGGAACCTGCCCCTTTGGCACCAAGTCGGAGAATGCCGGCAAGGCTGGTGCTGTCGCCGCTGTGGTGTACAACTACGAGAAGGAGGAGGTTCATGGAACTCTGGGAACTCCTTCTCCCAACCACGTTGCTACTTTCGGACTCGGCGGTGAGGAGGGCCAGGCTATTGCCAAGCGGCTTAAGGATGGCGAGAAGATTGATGCGATTGCTTACATCGACGCTGAGGTCAAGACCATCTCCACTACGAACATCATCGCCCAGACCCGTCACGGTGACCCCGAGAACTGTGTCATGCTCGGTGGCCACAGTGACAGTGTTGCCGAGGGCCCTGGTATCAACGATGACGGCTCTGGCAGTATTTCTGTCCTTGAAGTCGCCACTCAGCTCTCCAAGTTCCGTGTCAACAATTGCGTGCGCTTCGCCTGGTGGGCCGCCGAGGAGGAGGGTCTCCTTGGTTCGGACCACTACGTTGCCGTGCTGCCCGAGGAGGAGAACCGCAAGATCCGCCTCTTCATGGACTACGACATGATAGGTAGTCCCAACTTTGCCTACCAGATCTACAATGCTACCAACTCTGACAACCCTGCCGGCTCCGAGGAGCTGCGCAACCTGTACGTGGACTGGTACGAGGAGCAGGGTCTCAACTATACCTTTATCCCCTTTGACGGCCGTAGCGACTACGATGGATTCATCCGTGGTGGTATCCCCGCTGGTGGCATCGCTACTGGTGCCGAGGGTGTCAAGACCAAGGAGGAGGCAGAGCAGTTTGGTGGTATCGCTGGCCAGTGGTATGACCCGTGCTATCACCAGCTGTGCGACGACCTTGGCAACGTCAACTACACTGCCTGGGAGGTCAACACAAAGGTGAGTCGTGTATTGTGTCAAGACGAATGTGTAACTGACCAGCGTTACAGCTCATCGCTCACTCGGTGGCCACGTACGCCCTCTCGTTCAAGGGCTTCCCTGAGCGTACAACCGAGGTGTCTGCCCAGTCCTACACTGACAAGGTCAAGATGCACGGAAACAAGTACATTATCTAAAGTACACTAGACCCGGTGGTCTTTTTTAATTGATTGGATATCTCAACGTTGAATTTAAATGCCTGGATGAATCTTGTTCACCTTGTGAAAAAAAGAACCCATTTACAATCATGAAAACCTTTGGAAATGCCCGTCTAACCCCGACCATCAAGCAAAAAGACAGCAAGCTAATCCGACCGGCCTTGGAGAAGCCCGAAATTACTGACCCTAACACCGAGTTTGCATCCTCGTCATCGTTCCTGATGATTATCCTTCCCGAGGACACGTCCTCTTCATCTTTGGTAATTCATACGCTAACAGTATTCCAGCCATGTATTTCATCGCGCCGGCGTAAATTCATATGGAGTGCCGACAAGTACACCGCCTGTGACAAAATCACAGCCTCCGACCTGCTCCGGGATGTCAGGCAGGTAAAACTCGAAGTCATCCCGCAGCTCCTCTAGTGTGACGGGTAGGATGAGGCGGGAGATGGCCTTTCGATCGGCGAGGGTGCCCGAGTTGGAGGGCCAAGATCCGGGGGCGGGACCCACTTCTGCACGGGCGATCGCGGAGGTCTCGGCGGACTGGGCGCCCGGGGACGGAGGCTTGGCGGCCGATGATCCGGGCCGGCTGCCGCGTCGTAAACGGGATGCTAGGCTAACGTTGAAGGTGAGAAGTCGACCAACTCGGTGGGCAAGCTCGTCGCGGCTATTTTTCGCGTCCTTTTCCCCAGGGCTGGTATTTCCATCCAGTCAGCCATTCTGCGGTCTGTGCGAACAAACGAGAGGGGGGCAGGGATGTGATTCTGTGGGCTATGTGGCCTGCTCACCAGTTTATTATGGTCATCATCATGGCGATTGACAGGTTATGCCACCGGACACGGGCGCACAGGGCCCTTATGCGCTTCTCCAGGTGTCTTGTCGCATCTTCAGGGCTCGAGCGCGCAGCCTCCTCGTCAAGTGCGCAGCACAGGGAATACATGCGAGAAAAGGCGAGGACTGTGTCGGTCAGAGTGGCGACCAGCTCATCGAGACCGATCCATGCTGCGCGGGCTGGGAATGGAATCTGGGCATTCTCGATGAGGCTGAGAGTCTTGCAGAGGGCGTGGATCGAGGAGCGACACTCCTTGACCTCACGGAGGAAGAGGTTGAGAATAGCCGTGTCGTGCTGAGGTGAGATGTTGAGATCGATGAGGGTGTCGATGGCAGTGGCGCCGACAGCGAGAAGCCCGGCGATGGCGGTGGACGCAGGGAGGCCGACGACGGCGAGATCCATGTCGGCCTGCAGAGCGGAAGGCATTTACATGAACGGTTCGATGGAGACGGGCTAGAGGTGCTGCGCCTTGGAAATTGGGAAGCACACACGAGTTTGGTAATTTGTTTGGATTTGAGGCTCAAAGATGTGAGTGAGTTGAATGGGCGGCGCGATCGAGTTATTTGCTTGGCAGAGGCGCTCCTAGGCTAGCCCCCCTGGAGGACTCCAAGACAAGGCGAGACAAGGACACTTTTTTGGGGAGGGGAGGGGGACGAACAGGGCCAAGAGAATGGGGGGAACAATACGTAGTAGATAGGAGGGCGGGGGGGAAAGAGAGGGGAAAAAAAGAGACAGACAGCTGGGCAGTGGGAAGGGATGTTGTATGTATTACAGCGAAGGGGGGGCCTGCTACCTATTCTTAGCCTACCGCCGCAAAGTCAGGGCTCCTCCTCTCCTGGAAGAAACGGCACGAACGGATTCAAGGGCAAGCTTGGGGACGAAGCCGTACTTCCGAGACAGGACGGGCTGCCCTCCACTAGAAGTTTAGCTATCGGGGGGGTGTGGGCTTGCTTGGGGTGGCTCGTGGGTAGGATCGCGGTGCCGAGGAAGCGAGGTGGGACTTGGGGGAATAGAGCGGTTGTTGACAATGGATTGGATTGTGTAAGAGAAGGGAATGCCGATTGTTGAAGAGACAGAGGAACAGTTTACTATCTAGACATAATTATCCGTCTCCTTGCTCGTGTCTTGTTGCTGTTACTGTTGCTGATGCTGCTCTGATGATAGACAGACCCTGACAGACCCTGAAAGCCCTGAAATTCATTTCAAAACCGGGCGTCTTCAACTTGTGGATGTCGCCGTGCCGACTTGCCGGGGTCGATTGGGCGCGATCGGATACCGGCACGGCGCGGTGAGATGATGCTATCCCCCACTTTTTTCTTCTCTGCAGTCTCTCTCTCTCTCTCTCTATTCTCATCTCTTTAGTATGTTTTTAATTGATTCATCACTTGAGGTACTATAAAGAATCTCGCTCGGCATATATATTCCGAAGTTTTCGAGTTGCCGGGGGTTGGAATGGAGACACTTGGACGATCAATGAGCCGGTATGCCGAACACTAACGAGATGGCTAACTAGTTTACTTTTCTCACGCGTCGTCACCTTTTTTCACTCAGTGCAATCACGGGGTTATTGTCATTTGGTTTCACCGGTGGCGGTCGACGTACGAAATAACGGCTCTGACGGCATCGTGCGTTAAAAAATGCATTTCCAACAAGGGTTGAAGGTAAAAGGTTATGTTGAATTTTTTATCCAATTTACAAGTCTTACTCAGCAGACGATTCAGTTACCATGTGCTGCTAGCTAGCCGCGCGGCATGATTCTCTCGGCCCGTTCAGACGACACACTCACTTGACACTTACCTTTCAGCATCGCCGCCGCCGCCGCTTCGAAGATTCACCTCCCCCTGTGACACGCCTCCTTCGTGTGGAGGGCACCTTGCTGCGTTCACGGGCTCGTCGTTGCTGTGAACGTACCTGGGAGGGCCTGGCCAGTTCCTCCTCGGTGAACATGCCGTGCCCGCCCCCGAGGGAGGAGTCACTGGAGTCACTGGAGTCACTAGAGTCACTAGAGTCACTGGACACGCTGGAGTCACTGGAGACACTGGACACGCTGGAGTCATGGGAGTCATGGTAGTATCTACCGGCATCGCCCCGGCGCCGAGTATCAGAAGCGGCTGCCGGTGTATGGCTGTTGGTGTATGGGTTGCCGGTATTCCGTCCGTCAGGAAAGGCACCACGTCCTATTTCACGCCTTCCGAAGCCACCGTTGATTGCTGCCATGCCGACATCACGTCCCAGCTGGGTACCAGGGAAGCGGCTGCCAGGGTCCAATTCGTATGAGTTGCCATAGCCGTCGCGGAATGGATTTGACGGGTCTAGTTCGCTGGGGTAAGCCCCACGACCTCCCCCGAAGCCACCGGTGTATGGGTTGCCGGCATCTAGCCATCGACGATCGTCAAAGCTGGGCTCGTTGAAGTGCTGTAGGGCATCTAGAGGTCTTCCAAAGGGCTCTAGGCGTTGTCCACCTCCCATGGCATCTAGAGGCCTTACAGAGGGATCCAGGCGTTGTCCGCCTCTCATGTTTAGACCGCCGAACTGGTCCTGAAGACCTCTCTCCTGTGGCAGTCTGTCGTGCATGCGACGGTGCTCCTCGAACCCGCTGCGACGGGGCCGGGGTTCTGGGTAGAGGGAAGAGTCCGGGGGGTTGAGGTTCTCGCGGCGGCGCTCCTGTTGGCGATTCAGAGCCCTGCAGCGGTGCTTGTGACGGCGACCAGCAGACCCGGGGCGGTCTTGTCCAATGGTCTCGTGTCTCCTTCTAAAGTACTGGTTCTCGCTCTCCCTCGCGAGCTCCGACGCCCGTCGACTTATATAGTCGTTGCGGGGGGTCATCAATGTCTGGAACTCATCGTTGACGACGCTCGCGAACGCGCTGGAGACGGACGCCCGAGTTACGGATCGGCCCTCGGACTCGAGTGCGTCGGCGGTCCCGTAAACGAACCGCACGGCACCGGGCTCAATGGTCTCGGCCTCTCTTGGCAAGTCCCCGTTGTCGATCCGGTTGAGCCACTCCCTCGACGCCGTCCTCGACATGGCGCAGTTGTGGCATTTTGGCTGGATGTCGCGGTTCTCAGACTTGGTGAGCGGTGCGTGGAACACGGCGTCCGGGCTCTCACCGGCCTTGGGCAACGTGAACGTCTGGTACGGCTGGTCGCAACGAGTGCAGGCCAGCGGCGTCCGGCAGGCTGGGCACTTTATGTCGCGGCGTCTGTCGCTAGCTCGACCCGCCTGTTGAAGACACTCGCTGCAAATGGCGTGTCCGCAGAAGAGTACCACGCAGCTGAGTGCCTCGCCTGAAGGCCTGCGGAACGTGGTGATGGAGAACTTTTGGAGGCAGATGGGGCACCGGGGTGCCATGCTCTGATCCAACGGCTGGCCTGTTGGGTTCTGCAGGATTGCGTTCTTGATGTTGGGCCAGTAGGCCTCTCCATTGTTTAGAGACGAAACGGTGCTCATGGTTGCTGTTTGGTCCCCTCCCTCGTTTAGAGACGAAGTGGTACTCGTGGTTGCTGTTTGGTCCTCTCCCTTGTTTAGAGATGAAGTGGTATTCATGGTTGCTGTTTGGTTGGTGAGTAAAAGGTGAGGTTGCGTATGGTGATGTGTGTTGCTAGTGTTGATATCTACACCTGGTCAAGTGTCAACAACGTATGAGCTGTGAGTGATAAAGAGACGAGAGCAAGTTTACAAGGCCCCTTTGAACCATTATATAGTAGAGCTTTGTATGGCCGCCTTTGGTGTATTCCATCATGCTAAGATGGAGGTCTTGGAACTAATCCATGTGAACAATTGACTATGGGCAATGTGCTGGAACATGGACCTCGTAGAAGGATCATTCATGGGACAAAGACTGGTTATTGTCAACAGAACAAAGCGGCGATTAATAGCAACAGGCACCGTGCTCAGTGAACACCATGGACATACAATGAATTTGTACTACCCATTCTATCTACCACATGCAACATGCACTCTCAGTTTTCAGCCGCCTTGACCTCCTCCTCCCCTTTCCTCCTCTCCTCGGCAATAATCTCCTCGACCGTCTTGGTGCCCACTCCTTCGCCAAAGTACTTCTCCGACAGCTCCACGCAGCGCAGGTTGGCCGACAACTTGTTCATAGTCTCCATCCACTCGTCCGTCGGGTCGCTGTCGTAGACGATGCCGCCTCCCGCCTGCATGTATGCCACGCCGTCCTTGACGAGCATGGTGCGGATGGCGATGCAAGTATCCATGGGTCCCTCATCCATAAAGATCTTCTCCTCGAACTTGCTGTTGTCGTCGACTCTTACCACGTCGTAGCCGAACCAGCCGGCGGCGCCTGCGTATATTCCTCTCTTCTCCTGTTCCAGGTCGTAGATGAGCTCCATGGCTCGGATCTTGGGGGCGCCTGATACGGTTCCAGCAGGGAAGATGGATCGGAGGGCGTCCCAGCGTGTGCACTCGGGGCGCAACACGCCCGAAACCTCCGAGGTTATGTGCTGGACGTGAGAGAATCGATCAATCTTCATCAACCGGTCAACCTTGACCGTGGTGGGGTGGCAGACTCGGTTCACGTCGTTACGAGCCAGGTCGACAAGCATGACATGCTCAGCGCGGTCCTTCTTAGAAGCCAGAAGCTGAGCCGCAAGCTCATCATCCTCAGCGGCATTCTTTCCGCGGTGAATAGTGCCAGCAATGGCATGGTTCACGATACGAGGTCGTGAGCGAGCCTCGGTGGCGGTGTAGCCAAACCTAGAGTCCGAGGGGAGAGGGGCATAGCCGTCAGTCTTCATAAGACACTCAGGCGAAGCACCGACGATGTGAAAATCGGCACATGAAAGAAAAAATACATAAGGTGAGGGGTTCAGCGTGCGAAGGGTCCTGTAGATGTTGAAGGGGTGAAGCTTGGTGCTGCGAGAAAACCTCTGCGATGGAACCGCCTGGATAATGTCACCCTTGACAATGTACTTCTTTAGCTCCGTCACAAACGTCTCGTATCCCTTTCGGCCAACATTTGACGAATACTGTAGCTCCGATTCTGATTGAGGGCCCAATGTTTGAGCGGGAAGAGGAGTGTCGGGCTGGTAGATGATATCAAGAGTCTTTCGCAGCGTGGCGCAGGCCTCGTCGTAGGCGGGTTGAAGATCATCCGAGGGGCTCTCGGGGAGTTTCATGTGAGTGACGATGGTCAAAGTCGAGCGGAAGTGGTCGAGGGCGATGATGGTGTCGAACAGCATAAACAGGGCCTCGGGAATGTTGAGGTTGTCCTTGAGCGGTCGTTCGGTCTTGGGCTCAAAGTACTTGATGCAGTCGTATGACACGTAACCCACGGCACCGCCGGAAAGCTTGGGAAGTCGCAGGGAGGGGATATCGAGGACTCGGTCTTTGGAGAGTTCGGTCTCGAGGGCTCGGAGAGGGTCGCCAACATGGTTGTAGCCGTCGCCGGTTGTCAAGACTTTTCGGGGGTCTGAAGGACTTAGTTAGACATTGTTTCACTCGGGGGACACTGGGGAGCCTACTGGCGCCAATGAAGCTATACCGTCCAACAGTCTCAGTACTTCCAGTTGCACTCTCCAGAAGAAATGAGTATTCGGCCGTCGCCCTATAAGTCGTGAGTCACAGGTTGAGCGGTCTAAGCCAGAACAGAGGGCATTTACCCTGACGAGAGCTTCAGGTACACGGCAGAAGGAGTCAGGAGATCGGCAGGGGTAGAGGCGCAGACGGGGAGGAGGGTAGGACGGTTCGTGTCGGACCAGGCCTGGTTGAAGGCATCGCGAGCTTCATCGGCAGAGGGCCGTATCTCGAGCTGACGATCGATGAGTCTACTATCCATGGTGAATTGAGGATGATTGGGATGGCTATAGTTACCTGCGCTGCACCGTACATCTTAAGGAGATCAAGACAATAGCAAGAAGTGGCGTCTAGGAAAGGAGGGGAGGTAGGATAGGAACAAAGAAAGTGATAGCTTGGCTTGGAGTTTGCTACTTTTTCTTTGTCTCCATGCCAATTGATGGCCAATTGAAGGTGGTTCTTTAGTTCGGTCAGAGGTGACTCCCGTAGATTGGCGGGGGCGGGGCACACCGATAGCGGCTCAAGGAGAAGTGAAAGTGTAGGGTAGGTCACTCTCAAATTGATGCCTTGCGCACGAGGCACCAACTATATCTCAGTCCTCCCCAGACCCACCGCCAAGCTGGCTTCTGTATGCGGACTAGCGTGTCTCTTCGGTCTCTCGACAGTAGAGCTCCCACCTCTCGACTTGCACATACACGCGCCGATCAATCAGCTTTCGTCAGTGTTGCGACCGATTCCAACACGCGCGCCGACTTACGCTCGTTTCTGGTTCCAATTGATAAAGACTTTCATTTTTTAAAAGATACACCATCGCTAGGCTCAAAATGCCTATCGATGAGCACCACGAGGAGTCGGCTGAGCCGACTGGCGACGTCGAGATGACAGAGACCCAGAACACTCAGGATGGAGAGGAGCAGGAGAACCCCAACGGGAACGAGCTTCCTTTCGCCAATTCAGAAATTGCAGAGCCTAGAATCACCTTTGCCAGCTATCTCATGAGCCCAATTGTCACCCTGCTCATTGGATCAGGCGATCAGTCAATTCTCACGGCGCACCAAGGCCTCTTGACCCAGAGTCCCTACTTCAAGGAGATTTGTGACAGATTTGTCGAGGACGGCAGCGTTAGTACTTGGACCCTTTGCGCCTCGTGATATACCCAGTTGAGGTGTTAACACCTCGTAGCCGCGCCAGATCGAGCTCCCAGACTACGATATCGATACGGTCGGCAGCTTCCTCGAATTCCTCTACACTGGCGAATACTTCCCCAAGAAGCTCCCCGGCCAGCGCGTTCTCGAGTCGGATCCGGCAATCCCCTCGGTCGACAACAGCGGCGACCAGCTTCTCAAGCACGCCCGCATCTACACCCTCGCCGAGAAGTTTGGAGTCTCGGGCCTCAAGACCCTCTCGAGCTCCAAGATCCACTGCGTCAACTCGACTGCCAAGGGCGAGATTGCCTACGCTCGCTACGTCTACGCCTACACCAGCACCGACGATACGACCGTCCGCGCACCTATCGCGAGCTTCTGGGCCACGCGGTCCCACACCCTGCGCGCCGAGGCCGAGGACGAGTTCAAGGCTCTGTGCTTGGAGCATCCCCAGTTCGGATACGATGTTCTCAGTACGTTATCCTGCGCGAAGGACGCGCCTAGTGCTAACAGATACCAGCTCGCGTCTTGGACGACAAGCTCAAGAGAGAGCGCAACGACAAGATGCACCCTGCCACAAGCAGCGGCCGGAAACGCGCGCGACACAGCAGCGGCGGCTCACGCGCCGAGTAACCACAGACGCGTTGAGAGGGTGGAACTGGCCGGGATTAGGCCACTGGCGCATTTACTGCTTTGTGTGATGGGTCTACTGGGATATTCGTTTCACCTACCGGGCGCAATGCTGTACTATTATTTGGGATTTACATCGGCTGCCAGATGCTGTCGCTTCAAGATATGGATATCATGGAACTGTTACCCTTGAGGAAAGTTGTGAGTCGATAGTGCCTTTGCTGATTCTTCCACAGTCGCGCCGAATGAGTTCACAGCTGCTGATCTCAAACCTCGAAGCTCTTGACGCGGGAACGAAGAAGCCTCGGCGTAGTCGATGGGGAGTGACAGGGTGACCTGTCCATGGCCACGCCGGCCATGTTTGGCTCGGCTCGTCTACGCAATAGACAATCTCTTGACCTGGAGTTTTCCTCGACAAGATGAGGCTCTGATGCTTGAATTGATCCCTTATCCTTACATGGAGAGGTGGAAAGATTTGGTAGGAGGCGGCGAGCTAACCTTGTTAGCGATTTACATTATCATTTATCTGGTAAGGAGTCAGGCTCGTAATACCCCGCGAGTGTGTACTGGACTTTTGAAGACTCTACGGATTGGTACTTTGGACAGTTGCACCCTTCTGTGCGACATGACATGTACGCCAAAGTCTCTTTGTATGAAATGACTACGGCAGAGCTTCACCTTGGGACACGGAAGCGCTCCATATCTCGAAGGAGCATGGTGAGTAGAGATTACGACAATGGTGTAATGTCTATTTCTATGCCTGAGAGAAACCAAACCTCTTTTCAAACACGTCCTCATCATCAGCATCCACCTCAAAGTCGAAACGTGTTACATCTTCAGCAAAGGGCCACAGATATTGACTCGTCACCCTGACACCAAGTCAGCATTTCTCTGCTCTTATTGTAGGAGGCAACTCACCTATGGTGTTCGCTGCTAGCCTGATACTCTGCTAGCGCAGCAGGATCTTGGTGGAAGCTCAGCAGGGCAATCTGGTATCCCTTGCTCCGGGCGATGGGGTCTGTGATGGACGGGCCGCCCACTACCAAGCGCTGGTCCTTGACGCATGATAGACTCTTGAGGGTTTTGAGTTCTTTGATAAAGGTCTTTCGGTGAGATTCATCGACGTCGGGTCGGAATTTGAAGAGGACTGTGTCCAATGTTAGTTGTGAGAGGTGATGGAACAAGGCCTTGGGACGTACCGATGTGGACGACAGTCATGGTGATGATTGTGTAGTATCTGATTTACTTTTTTCACTGTTGAGATTAGGAAGTCAAGTTTGCCGTGGTTGATCTCCTATTCTTAAAGGTGTAGGCCTTTGAGGTGGTGTAGTCTGAGCGGAGCAAACCCGCCAGCTTCTTGACGGGGAATGTCCGAGGCTACTATGGGGACTTCCCAACCATGAGTTTCGAATGGTTGCCATGACTGGTAACTAGGTACTGCAGTTGTCAGCATGGTTCCCTTTCACGCTTAGAGATGGAGTATTCTTTGCTACAAGGTATCTCGCTCATATGCACGAGATTTGTCCGTTCACATCGTTATATGATAAGGGTAGTGAAATGATCAACAGCGGGAGTACGCCTGAGTTTCTGGCAGTCTTATCTGATTTTAAACCAATGCTTTATTCTATAGCAGCTATCAACCCTCCATCGTGACCAAAGTGTCTGCAGAAACCTTCCTCGCCTCTTCATTCAAAGCATCCATCTCAGCCTGCACAAGTGGAATCCCATTCTTCTCCCTCTCCTTCTGAGCCAACTGCTCAATCTCCCCGGGGAAATAGATCCGATCTACACCGGCTGCCTTTTCAGAGCCCACCACCCTCTCGTACAGGTACTGCATCCTCTCGCGGAACTCGTCCAAACTCATGAATAGATCTGGCTTGATGGCGACTAGAAAGTGACCGACGTCTGCGGGCTTGGAGGGGTCATAGGGATTTGTGACGTGTCCGGCAAAGGCCGAGCCGGAGAGGACGCCTGAAAAGACGTCCATCATTATGGATAGGGCGGAACCTTTGGGCCCTCCCATGGGGAGCATGACGCCTCCGAGGGCAGCCTCGGGATCATCGGTTGGGCGCCCTTCAGAGTCGAGCGCCCAGTCGGACGGGATCTTTTCACCACGTCGCTTCGCCTTGTAAATCTTTCCTCGAGCTGCTACCGAGGGCGCCATGTCGAGGATGAAGTTCTCCATTGGGCCTTTGCCCGGTGCACCACAGGCGATGGGAGATACGCCCATGAGCTTACTCTTGCCGCCCCAAGCAGGCAGAGCAGGACTCGAGTTTGTGAATACAAGACTCATCATATCCGCGTCGAGGGCCTGCTGAACAACCCAGGCACTCATGCCGAAGTGATTCGAATGCTTGATACTGGCCATGCCAATACCAAACACGCGAGCAGACTCAATAGCAGCAGCCATACCCCTGTACGCCGCAACAAAGCCAAAGCCATTCTTCCCATCAACCTGAGCAACAGCCGGCGTCACTTGGTTCACGACAGGCTGTGCGCTGGCGTTGAGCACGCCCTGGCGGATGCGCTCCATGTACGAGGGGATGCGGTTCATGCCGTGGGTGTCGACGCCGCGGAGGTCAGCGGCGACGAGGCAGCGGGCGACGATGGCGGCATTCTCTTCTGGGACGCCGTTGCCTTTGAGGATATCTTGGACCAGGCGTCGAGCTTCATCAGCGGCGACGTGGATTTTGAGGGATTCCTCTGGGGGTTGAGATGCCATTGTGGGCCAAGGTGAGGGAGGAGTTGAAGATGGGATGAATGGACGAGATGATGTGAAAATAGTTATCCTGAAGTGAAGTGGGTATAATTATGGAATGAATTAATGACGAATAATTTCCAGTTCTCAACAAATGTATGGGTATTGATTGAATGTTTTTATTTCGTCGTGACCTGGGTCATTGATTATCCTCTACCTAAACCACGCGGTGTTTTTCCGTTCACCTCCAACTCTTCTGACGGCGTCTCCCCGCTCCCATCGGAGTTTCACCACTCCATCTTCCACTCTTCACAACAACGGCATCTGCAGCCATTCATCCATCCACCAATAATAATACGTCTTCGGACAGATTCCCAGAGATGCCGGAAGACGACAGTTCCAGTGGGCCGCGAACCCGAAGACGGAATCAGCTGGGACGGAGAAATCCCAGGCTGCGCATGGCGTGTCTCCGGTGCCAGCGACGCAAGATACGAGTATGTTCAAGAAGCTGAGTTTATGGGCAAAGAGCTAATGGATTAGTGTGATGGAGAACTACCAGCGTGTAAAAATTGTCGAAATGCCGGTGCAGCCTGTACAGATGGAGAAAGCGCCCGACTCAAGGATCTCCCCAGAGAGTAGGGTCAAGCGTGCGTTGGTTATTCTAAGGCTAACGTGAATATAGGTATATTTCGACTCTGAAGCGTCGCATATCTTGGCTAGAGGGTATCGTACGCTCGAGATGCCCTGATGTTGATCTATCCCAGGAGCCGCCCCCGGAGACCAGAGAAGCTTCGAGTGAAGCTGCTTTGGATGATACCACAGATACGATACTCCAGTCCCCTTCTGCTTTGCAGACACAGGACTTCACCGAGGAGGCCAACGAAACAATCGCAGAGCCAAGTAATCAGTCTGTTAGGTCGGCTCCTGGACCTACAGGGGCTGGTGCTCTATCCCACGAGATTGGACTAATATCTCTCGGAACAAACCAGGATCCAAGATACATTGGCCCTTCCAGCGGTTACTTTCTAGCTCGAGTGATGCTTAACTCGGCCTCGAAGCAGGACGAGAGGCTCAGCAGATCAGGTCGCGATGCACCTTTTCCTGCCAAATTGATTGAAGCCATCCAGGGGCCTCTGCCTCTTCCAGCACGAGACATGGCGAAGCAGCTGTGCGATGCCTACTTTGACGCGATACACCTGCAGTACCCTATCCTTCATCGGCCAACTTTCTTAAAGATGTTGGATCAAGCCTATGAGCAGGAAGAAAAGGACCCTGTTGTTGCCTTTCAAGTGTTCATGGTTCTAGCCATAGGGGCCACTGTATTATCTGGTCGACTCAGGGCGCGCATCCCAGCCGAATCATACTGTCTGTCCGCCCTACAGCATCTGGAACAACTCAACCTCGAAAATTCCCTACAGGGTGTCCAGTGTCTGCTGCTGCTTCTCATCTTCACCATCCACAGCCCCTTTGTCCGTTTGAATGTGTGGTACCTCAACTATCACTGCCTCGCTGCGCTGCTTGACCTGGGCCTCCAGCGCAACATCAACATTGGCTCTGGAATATCTTTGCTGGAGCAGGAGATGCGTACGCGCATATTCTGGGTCATTTTCTCTTTCGATCGGATTATTGCGACCATGATGGGCCGTCCTATTGGCGTGCGGGATGAGGCGTGTGAACTTCGTGTAAGTGGCATTCTTGATACCAGGATAGGTGTTAGCTGACAAGCATAGATGCCGCAAGGGTTGAGTGATAGTGAGCTTGGCGATGTAAACCAGTCGCGACCCCCAGGAACTAGCAAAGATATGGATTTTGCGATGCATCTCTTCAAGGCTGCGAAGCTCAACTCGGAGATCAAGTACGTTGCCAACAGTATTGTCAGAGACTCACCGAGCTACGCATACCCCCCTGTTGTTGACATAAATGACTGGCAAACATCTATGCTACGCCAGTTGGACGAGTGGGCAAGCCAGATCCCCGTCTCCCCCAACGAGCCTTCCGAGTTGTATCTGAGAACGACTTGTCAGCTGCGCTATCACGGCCTGAGAATGCTTCTCCTCAGACCAAATCCCGCCATCCCCAAGCCTTCCAGCGAGGCTCTGGTACAGTGTCACCAGAGTGCTCGCGAGAGCATCAAGTTGTTTGACAGCTTGTACAAGAAGAATCTCTTGGTCCATAGTTGGGTAACTTTCCACGCCCTTGTTCTCAGCACCATCACTCTACTATACTGCATCAAAGTGGTGCCGGAGATTGCTCGTGATACAGAGATTGACGTCTTGATGGGAGACCTGAGCATTTCTCTGAGCGTCTTGAGTGCTACTGGTGAGCATTGGTCAGGGGCAAAACGAAGCCGTGACATCTTGGACGAACTGGGGAGATCAACGATTCGATGGCTGCGGGATAGAAGCGGGCAGCTTGGCGCGGCGAGCAACCGTGAAGCTCCCCGTGAAGCGGAATCAGGGCCTGCTGCCGGGTCTTTGCAAACTACATCATTGGTAGGTTTGGATGTTGGCATCTCCTATCCCAACACCACCTTGTCAATGAGTCACAATGAGAGCATCAGCGCCTTCAGTGGAAACGTATTTGATGATTTTCTCATGAATGATTCATTTGCCGAATACTTTGAAGCGACGGATTCCATCAACGTCGACACCATCGTCCGGGATTTGTTCCAGGACTTTATACCTACATACCCGACCCTGTAAAAGACATTGGGAACTCTCATGATCTGGGCGGTCCATCGGCCGTCAAGAAGTCAAAGTCTGCACCCTGCTCCGCTTGGTTCACATGCCGCATGTACAGTCCTCTATAACCTCTCATTCCCTCTCTCTTCACCCACGGTGTTGCGGCTCCTTCGCTCGCAGCAAAGGTCTTTTTCCTCTCCTGGATCCTCTGGGCGATTTCTTCATCTGAAAGGTCGACTGAGAGTATCCTCTTCTCAACATCGCAGGTGATGAGGTCGCCGTTCCTGATGATTCCCAGCACCGAGTCAGGGTCGGCGGATTCTGGTGATATGTGAAGACCAATGGTTCCGCCTGCTGTACCGCTCATGCGGCCATCTGATAGACGGAGCATATCCATAACTCCTTGTGATGCAATCTTTCTCGGGATCGGGATCATTCCAGCTTCTGGCATACCGGGGTTGCCGATGGGTCCGATACTCTGGAGGACGAGCACACTGTCTGGCGTCACCTCCAGCTCAGGGTCGTCTACCCTTTCTGCGAGGTCTGCCGAGTTGGCAAAGACGACTGCTCGGCCGGAATGTTGGAGAAGGCGTCTGTACTTGGAGGCGCTCGCTTTCATGACAGCACCTCCAGGGGCTAGGTTGCCTCTCAACACGACGAGGGATGATTTCGGGTAGAGGGGCCTGTCAAAGGGCTGGATGACGCTGAGTTCTCGTGGCACAGGGATGAGAGAGTTTTGGGCGATTTCTTGACCAAGTGTTCGCCCGGTCACTGTCATGGCGTCGAGGTAGAGAAGAGGCTTGAGCTCGTGGAAGAGAGCAAGCATGCCGCCTTGTCACGTCAGTATCTATTCAGTCGTTGCGGCGAGGATGACAAACCTGAGTTGTGGAAATCGGTCATGTAGTTGTCACCGCTGGGCTTGAGATCAACTAGCAACGGCGTCTTTCGACCAATCTCGTCGACAGTATCCAGAGTGATGGTGCCAGCCACCTTTGGATGACGTCCGATGATGGCCATGAGATGGACAACAGCGTTGGTTGAACCGCCAATGGCTTGAAGAACAATAATGGCGTTGAGAAACGACTCGCGCGTCAACAGTGTCTGCGGTCGAAGTTGATCCAGGTTCTTGCAGGCGGCTACAGCGTGTCCTCCTGTGGCCTCTGCTATGCGGAGACGAGTAGCTGAGACGGCGGGAGCTGTGGCACCGGCGAAAGGCATCATGCCGAGGCCGACGAGGATACAGGCCATGGTGCTTGCTGTGCCCATTACACCACATGTGCCACCCTGATAATTCGGTCAGTTTATGGACGGGAATTGAGAGGGTTCAGACTTACAGTTGGTGCCAGCTCATCATTGATAGCTGAAATGTCTTCAATGTCGATGGCGCCAGCTCTGTACTTGGCCCAGTTGTTACGACAATCGGTACAAGCTCCGATCCTCACTCCTCGATGGCTGCCGGGCATCATTGGGCCGGTTACAAGATGGAGGATGGGTTTGTTGGCCGAGATGCCTCCCATCAACTGAGCAGGCGTGGTCTTGTCGCAACCTCCAATCAATACGACAGCATCACAAGGCTGAGCACTGATCATCTCCTCCGTATCCATACTCATCAGGTTTCTCAAATACATGCTTGTTGGGCTGGAGAAGGACTCGTGTATACTGATGGTGGGAAAGTCAATCGCCAGCCCGCCGTTGAGCTGGACGCCCCTCTTGACGGCATCTATCAGCTGGGGAATATTGACATGACACGGGTTGAAGCTCGAGTACGTGTTGACGATGCCGATGATGGGTCTCGACAGGGCATCTTCGCTGTACCCGAGGGCCTTGATAAAGACCTTGCGCAGGAAGAGCGAGAAGTGAGGGTCTCCGTAGGAAGCGAGGCCCTGGCGGAGGCCTACCTTTGAGGTTATGGGGGTGTCGAGGTCGTAGTCTGGGTTGATCTCTGCCATTTTGAATGTGTAGTTTGTTTGTGCAAGTGTAAATGGTTTGGAGACTGGCCTATCATGGCTTATGTATTACATTCCCCAAATGACGTTTCTCTCCATCATGCAGACGGAGGAGCTCCGCATCCTCGGTGATCACGCAATCCTGCCGACGGAGAAGTCCCGACGACAGAAGAAGCCGTTGGAAATGAAGGAAAACGGGCATCATGTGCACCTTATAACTAGGTCGTTCGGCACCTTGCAAGTCATGACCGCCAATCATCCTTTTGTGTCTTGTCTGTCATTTCCTTTTCCGTCTCCGTCATGTTGGATTTGCACGGAAAAGTCGCCCTCGTCGTCGGCCTCGGGCAAACTGGCGCCGACGGATGGGGCATTGGTGCAGCGTGCGCCGTGTTACTGGCGAGACGAGGAGCTGTCGTCTTTGGAGGAAACAGGACTGTTGCTTCGACTGTTAAAACGAAGGAGACGATTGAAGCCGAGGGAGGACGGTGTGATGTCGTGGCTACCGATGCCACGGACAACGCCTCGGTGAAGAAGCTTGTGGATGCTTGTCTCGAGATGCATGGACGGATTGACATCTTGGTCACTAGCGTTGGACAGAGTCAACCTGGAGATCCGGCGAGTTTGGAAGAGGAGGTTTGGGATGCGCAGATGGACATCAACTTGAAGAGTGTGTACCTGGCCTGCCACTACGTCCTACCCATCATGGAGAAGCAGCCCACCGGAGGATCTATTGTGTGCATCTCGTCTATCGCAGGCCTTCGATACATTGGGAAACCCCAAGTGGCATACAACACAGCCAAAGCGGCCATCCTCCAATTCGTCAAGACGACGGCCGTCATCTACGCCCCTAGAAAAGTCCGCCTCAACACCGTCGTCCCGGGCCTCATGGACACGCCCTACACAAAGAGTCTTGCCGACAGGTTCCCGCAGGAAGGAGGATACGAGGCGTTTTGCGAGATGAGGAATGGTCAGGTGCCGATGGGGAGGATGGGGGATGCGTGGGATGTTGCGAATGCGGTTCTGTTTCTTGCTTCTGAGGAGGCGAGGTATATCACGGGGCAGAAGATTGTTGTTGATGGGGGGATTACTTGTTCGACTGGGAGGGTTTGAGTGTCTATAGTTGTATTGATCTTTTATGCCTTCCATCTAATTGTCTTCCATGTCATGCGTAAGCTTTCTTATGCCCATTCTAAGCATATCCCGTTTCCTGTAACCATTTCTATCCTTTTCCTTTCGAGATATCATGACTTGTTCGCCTGCGATGTACTCTGCCTCACATACTTGGTGTGCTGTCCAACAGTAACAGGAGTCAAACTCCCATCATCCCCAACTTTAGAAATGCGAATAGTCGAAAATGCCATACTCCCGCCAACCTTGTCCGCTGTAGACACAATCTCAACCGTATCTCCAACTTTTGCCGTGCTGAGATAGCTGATATGCATATCAACGCTCGCCCCCGTCGTCTCCCTCAGATCCCAAGATGCAATGGCGAGACCCGTGACAAAGTCGATGATTGTGGCCGACACGGCGCCGTGCAGACCTCCCCTGCTGTTGACGTGGTTGCTGTTCAGGATGAGCCGCGTCGTTACTGTCCCGCGGGTGGCACTGATGAGCTTGACGGGGGACATGATGAAGTTGTAGATGGGGCTGTTTTCGAGGAGGCGGTCCATGAGGCGTTGGACGTGGGCTGTTCTCTCAGCTTCAGATGCCGTGACATCCGGTGTTTGAATACGGGTGGAGGGTGCTTCAGAAGACATGCCGGCTGGATATTCTCGGTTGAGTTGGTGGTATCTTTATGTGGTTTCTCTTGTTATTAAGTAGGTGTAGGCGAAGGAGAGAATTTCTCACGGAATATTCCCGGCCCCCATTCAAGAATACCCTCCCTTTCCCGCATATATCCAATCCACCCTCTCACTTCTCAACCTTTTCAAAAACATCCTTGAGATAGTCAAACGCCCCGAGCGGAACGCCCTGGGCACGCATGATGCAATACGCCGAGGTGAGATGGAAGTGAAAGTTTGGCAGCACAAACTCGGAAATGTACCTCTGCCCTGTGAAGTGAAAGTTGCCCATGCCCGTCTCCATGATTACTTCTTCTTCTTCCTTGCCGTTGATACAGGCTGGGTCTACGGACTCGAGGATCTGGATGGTGCGGTCGATGCGGGCGTGGAGTTCGGTGAATGTTGTCTCGGTGTCTTCAAAGATGGGGATGTTGGGGGCGCCGAGGCGGGAGACGGCGAACTTGGCTGTGTTGGAGCAGGATTGCACTTGATATGGGAGTCTATGAGTTGTGTTAGCAATTGCATTGTGGAGAGAGCGTGTGACACTTACCCTCGCATGTCGGCGATCAGACGGTAGGTGAGGAGGTCTTCATGCTTGACGCCCTTTTCCTCGCAGAACTTGGCGCCTTTTTGAAGGAGGTGGGACAAGTTCTTGAGGTACTTGACCAGAACTGGGACAGTCTGTTGGTATAGGGACGTCATTGTGTCTTTGGGTGAGTAGATAAGAGTGAGATTAGAAGCACAGTTCACAGCTCTCTCATCAGTGTAGCTCCCTCATTTATATACCCGGGTCCCCAGCTCCAACCCCGCTCCAATTCACGATGAAAGCTTGATAATCATGGACTGTGCCGCTTCCCGGATGCTGCGGATTCGTCAAGCAGCTTGGGGTAGACATGGAGATGAGGTGGTAAGCGCTTAGATCTCACCCAACCCATTGGCGAATCTTATGTGCAGGCGGCGACGATCCGATGGGAATGGCGGGCAGTCGGTTTAGATGATTCGATAGCCCGAGTCGAAGTGCGAGCTGACGAATGAAAGTAGCCATCCCCGAGATGAAGACTGTTGAGTAGAGACTGATTCGAAGCAATGAGTTGATGTCTATCACAACAGTACCAGACAGGTATTCAAGGCATTTATATGACTAACAGTTATCGTCAGTTAATAGTATAATTAAACGAGTATACTTATCACAACCTAGGTGAGCTCGCGGCTCGATGCGCTGATGAGTAGCAATGGCACTTACTGGTGATTGCTTCGTCGGGACCTGAGCCGACAGCCCGAATGTTCAACAAGGTAAGAGAGGTGAAGCAACCCCAACACGTCCTCTCCAGGACTGATTGGTTATGAACAAAATAAATACAACAATTGGGCGTCTAACCAGTTGCAAGTACTAAATATGTCGACTTTGCGGTGCTTGTTATACGCACCTTCCAAACCACTGAACCCTGTGGAGGGCAGGCACAGTCCACAGTGACGAGGGGTATTTCTACTGGCTTTTGGCACCGTGCACAACGCTCTTACACCATCAACAATGCATCGCACTGCTCTTCCATAAACACGACACGGACACTCACTCATTCATTCAAACACAAAGAAAACAAAGCATCTCGAAACAATGACTCTTCCAATCCTTGATCACATCGCCATCCTGGTGTCCTTTCAGACCCTCCAAACCGTCACAGACCAACTCAAAGACTCGCTCATCGTCATCGATGGCGGAGCTCACGCCGACGGTCTTACCATCAACAAGCTCATCCACCTTTCCGACGGCACTTACATCGAATTCATCGCCTTTGTCGACGGTGTAGACCCGGAAAAGAGACGCGCTCATCGCTGGGGTAACCTCGAGGAGGGAAAGATTGCCGATTGGGCTCACACGTTGCACTCCGAGGCCGACTATGCCGAGCTTCAGAAGCGTGTCGCGGATGCTGTCGCTGGTGTCACTTATAGCGATCTCGTTCCGCTACAGAGGAACAGACCGGATGGTGTTCTAATGAAGTGTCTTGTTTCGGTTGCGCTCGACTCTGACGGCGGACGTGTCTTTCCTGCGACTGTGCCATTCTGGTGTGTTGATGTTACTGAGAGACATCTTCGGTCGCCGTTCAAGGGAGAGGATGGACCTCATGAGTACACCAAGCACCCCTCGCACGCAAAGGGTCTCTCACGGATCACTGTTCTACTTCCAGAGAAGGATATTCCGACTTATAAACCAGTCTATGACGCCATTCACAACACGGTCGCTACCTCGGAGGCCGGAGTCTTCTCGTGGCCTTATGAACTTCCTGCTGGACCGAATCCTGGGAACAACCAAGTTTCTCTGACCACTCTGACGAATGAGGGTAGCATGGCTGAGGTTAGGTTGACACTTCTGGGCACAAAGGAGAGCCCCAAGTCGATTGAGCTGCTTCCAGGATTGGTTGTCGACTTTGAAGCTGCTTCATAGATGAATATCTTGTCACTTGAACTACATCATAGCTAATAAGTGGTCTACAGAAAACAAAATGGTAAAATTATATGCATTGCAATCCAGCTAGCTCCCAAAGCCACACACTCAAACCCTCTATACAACTCAAGCATACGCTCCAGAATACCCCGACACCCTGAAAACATGCAGACGGTACTCCAGCCTCCGCAAGTCCACCGACCGCCACACCCCCTCCCAGTTCTCCGACAGCGACCTCCGAGACGTCTCGCACAGGTCCTTCAACGCCCCAAAAGGCCGCATCGTCCGGATAATTGGGTCTGCGATGTATGGGTCTGTCGACGGCGCCCACAAGGTATTGGGTACGCTGACGGAGACGCCCAGGTACTCGCCCTGGCGGAGGTCCACCGGTGGAAGATGGTTCTGCGCCATGGAAGTGAGGTTCCTGACCTCGTCCATCATGATGCAGTCACCACACTTGTTGGATATGAGAACATTGTCTCTAAAATAGGGGAACTGTTTGATTTCTTCCAGAGACTGTGGAAAGGGGAGAGAGTTGAGGTCGTGGCAGCAGTGCTGGTGATAACCTAGCGCCTGGCGACACGCTGGGCAAGCGAACCAGCCGTCAGCTTCAGTTGCATACTGCCACATGCGGTAGAGGCACTTTTCGCCAAAGATGTGACCGCAGGGGAGGATGTGGGCTCCGTGGGTATAGCCGTCCATGGCTAGGTCTCCGACATGCTCGCCATCAAAGATGGACATGCGCTCGTAGCAGAGACATTCGAGCTCGAGGTCGTGAAACTTGCTAGGGTCGTTTTCTAGAATCTGTTTTAGTTCTGGCCAGTACATGGAGGTGATCTTGGACGTCTTTGGGCATCTTGAGCAGGGGCTCTTGGGAGAAGAAGAGGCTCTGGGATTCATGGCGGTCGGCGTTTGAGGATTCAGAACAGTTTGAAGGTACAAAATGGTACGCGAGTGGTTTTAGTTTATATTTCAAGGTGGATTTCTTGTTTAATAAAGAGCTGGGACATTTATGGGTGCTCTGTTCAACTGGTTGGGATAAAGAACAACCACATATTCAGACACGGCTAGCATAGCAACAAAGAAGTCACCAAGACATGACAATGGATCATCTCAAGATAGAAACAAGGAAGTCATGCAACAAAATACTCATGACAAGCCAAAACAACTTTTCCAGGTTAAACACAACTCAAACAACCACCTTCCTGTCAAGACCGACTCAATAAGCGACCGAAGAATACTCGTCGAAACAATAAAAAAACAGAACCACTCAGTAGGAATCATTCGTCAAAACTTGTCCCGTGTCAACCATCTCCCTCTCTCCCATCCAAATCCATCCACCAGTATTCTCAATTTAGTCGCCCCAGGTGCACACGTACATTGTGAGCTTGGCATCGGATATGTATTGGCTCAGCCAACAGTTTTTCCAGGTAGCCCTGATGCTGGCCTGGACCCGTCGGCACTCCCGGAGGACCTTGAGGGACTGCTCGTGGTCTCGTACAATCTTCGCGTACCTGCGTCGGTCCTTCGAGAAGAGCGTCCATTGCTTTCCATTAGCCTTGGCGGCAAAGGCAAGAAACTCGCCCGCCTTGAGGTTGCCCTGACCCTTAGATGAGGCGGCAAGATGGTTGAGAGCTTCGAGTGTCTCTTGGATGAAACACATCATGCAATCCTGGGTAACGCCAGCGCCTTCGGGGATTGTCGCTGGGAATATCTGGCACAGTCCGCGGCTTCGGTTGTCGAGTCTGATCTCGCGGGCTGCCTCTGCAAAGGTCTTGAGCGCCTTGGAGACGCTTTCGGAACTGGCGTTGACGGTACAGAACCCGGGTTGGGACTCCTCGTCCCTCATGATTGGGACTACGAGCGACTTGAAGGAATGCCCACAGGCCGCATGGGCCAGGATTTTCTTGCATGTGGGACAGTCTGCCGGCATATCTTGAGAGAAGAGATGCTCTACCCAGCTCTGGATACAACAGCTTCCAAAGACATGTCCGCAAGGGACAACAACCGCCGCGTGGGACTCTTCGGCCCCTTTGTCAGGGGGGGCCATGGACTCATGACAGATGGAGCAATATAGTGGGCAAGTGGCCAGGCTTGTTGGACACTGGAGAAGCTTCTGGCGGAGGGTCGGCCAATAAGTGTCAGGCGTTGGGTCGGAAGACATGGTGAGGAGGTGTGTGATATGGTGTGCAAGGGTGTCGTGTGTATGGTCGAGGATAAAAGAGGTCCAAAAGGTACGCTCTCTCAAAAAGGTTGTCAAAAAGGTTGATTGCAGGTGTTCTTCAGTGATGGATGTGTGGAGCGAAGTCTTCAAAAAGGAAAGATCAAAAAGTTCAATCCGACTCTGACTTGACTGATGAGGGAGGGAGAAAAAAGGAGGAGAGGTCTGGGGGGAAGACGGATATTTATATCCCTCTAGACTGAAATGTAATGGTAAAGTGAACGACGAGCAAACTATGCGTTGGAGTAGTGGGTGGGAGAGAGTTTGACGTTGCATATGGGGGCACATCAGGTGCATGAGTCGACAGCGTCAATACCATTACCTTACGAGTGCCGCAGTCAGGCACACAATGATATCAATGCTCTGGTGACTAGATTGAGAGTAAATTTAAACTATCGAGGCAAAAACTTGACTGATGGGCGGCTCATCGACGGCCCCGAGGGCAACGACAACTCGGCACGGCCCGCACAGAAGAGGGTAGCCGGAAAGACCACGCCCGACTAGGAGGCCGCACAAGACTCACAGCAGGAAAGGGACGAGCATGATGAACAGGATTGAAATAAAGAGTTCACAGGCGAACAGACCTGAAAACACGGTATGGTCACGGGAGGTCAAAAACGAGCAGTGGAACGATGAAGACATGGGGATAACGGGGAACACTTTCTGGAACGAAACACACGCAGCGGCGACACAAGGCAGTGCATTTTAGCTGACTAGGACGTCCCCATTTGATTGGCGGCAAGTGTCAGAGTGGAAAGAAATGAAGGAGTGGTTCCAAAAGGACCGAGATGAAGGGAATCGGTCCATCGTGCTCATCCGTGTCAATCACATCGTCAGAGGGGACATGGCATCACCAGAAACTGCAGCAGCAAGTCGGAATAAAAAAACGTCAAGTTTATGCATGTTACAGTCTTAAGCCGTCTTGAGAAAATAATTAAATAACGACCGTTGAAGGTGTTCCCGATAGCTTCCCTACAATCATTGGTAGGGAAGGCTATGTCACTTTCGCTTTGCTTTAAATTTCTCAGCAACAAAGCGACAATAAGAACTCTAATTAAGTAAGAGTTGATCAACAGCAATTTCTCTATCAAATCACATCACATCCAAACCATCTAAAGATGTCGTTGACATGAGGCTCCAACGTTCTGAATAGCCTCAGTCGACCCTGGAGTCTTGGCTCGGCACATTCCCCATCAAGTCTAGGCACATCGCCCAAAGTAGCTTAGCTCATCAATATCGATCCGCATCTCCCCCGCACATGGTGCATGATAACGGCTGCAACGACTCTTGCAACGCCCGCCGGCCGCCGTCGGTCAATTCATGGCGTTTTTTTCTCTCTCTTCATGATGACTAGCATCTTGTACGTGGGGGGCTCAAGAGAGGGGTTTTACTGGTGGCTTGTGTAGCATATCTTTATCGTCGAGTTTTTAATCCTTTTTCCCTCCGAGTGCTGTATTCCTTCAAGGTGGTTATCCTAATCATCATGGCGCCCTTCAACTTTAGAAACCCGCTGGGCATCTCCAAGCCCAGCTTCCTCCGTGGAATCCCCACAAACAGCCTGTTTATGATCTTCCTCCTCATCAGCGTCAACGCCATCGTATGGGCCATTGCCGCAGTCGTGCTGCACTTCCATCCCCGCCTCATCTCGCCCGCCGCCCTCTCGTACGTCCTCGGTTTGCGTCATGCCTTGGACGCAGACCACATCGCCGCCATCGACCTCATGACTCGGAGGCTCATTGCTTCCGGGCAGAGGCCTGCTACTGTGGGCACCTTCTTTTCGCTGGGGCATAGTACTATTGTTGTTGTTACTTGTATTGTTGTTGCGGCTACGAGCGGTGCTTTAAGGGATAGATTTGACGGGTTTACTCGTGTGGGAAATATTATAGGCACCAGCGTCAGCGCCGCCTTTCTCATTATTCTCTGCATCGGAAACGGTTGGGTTCTGTATCAACTCGTGCACCGTCTCAAGGTTGTCCTGCAGGAACGCCGACAACGCAGTGGCTTCGACGCCGAAGAGAGTCAGATCCAGGACCACTTTGCCCTCGAGGGAGGAGGATTCCTGGCTCGTGTCTTTAAGAGGCTGTTTCGGGTTATTGATCGACCCTGGAAGATGTATCCCCTCGGTGTCGTCTTTGGACTTGGGTTTGATACGAGTTCCGAGATTGCCATTCTTGGAATTGCAAGTATTCAGGCTGTGCAGGGAACAAGTATCTGGTTAATTTTGGTTTTCCCCCTTTTGTTTACCGGTCAGTTTCAAACCCTGTTAACCTTTTTGTTAGTATCTAACCTTGCAACAGCCGGCATGTGTCTCCTTGATACCACCGACGGAGCCTTGATGATGGCCCTCTACACTTCCAAGGCCTTCTCTCGAGACGTGGTCGCCATCCTCTACTACTCCATCGTGCTCACCGGCATCACAGTCTTTGTGTCTGCCTTTATCGGCATCATCCAGGTCTTGTCCCTTGTCCAGAACGTTGCTGAGCCCGAGGGAGGTTTCTGGGATGGTGTATCCGCTGTTGGGGATCACTTTGATATTATCGGAGGAAGCATCTGCGGCGTGTTTCTGGTTGTGGGACTGGGGTCTATCCTTGTTTACAGGCCCTGGCGGAGACGCATGGAGAGGAGGAATCCGCCTCTTATCGATGCTGATGAAGGGTCGGTGGAGTCTCCAACTCAGTAATTACCCTACCGATAAAATTTAAAGCCTATCCCTGGCCTACCTTATATTATCAAGATATCTCCTTGTCTGCGCTGAGACTCCCATGCCGTCCCGGTTCCCACTGCTAGATCACTAGCTAGTCTGGCGGCTCTGTGATGATCATATATGGCGATTTAGGCTGAAAAAGAGATTACACTCATCATAATTAGCTCAAGTTCTTGCCAAGTACCTAATGGGTGCCATACCACAGTCAAGGAGACAGATACACGATTATCCCATGAGCTGTGAGAAGCCTCCGCTTCACACACCTCGCCAGAATGTTAAAGTGTTAACAGATTGAGCCTCATAACGGCGGAATAATGCCATGATCTGTTATGTTTAGATATGCTGAGTGCTTCATCTATAGGCGAAGCTTGGTATGCGACAATGTATCCCTAATACAAATGGATGTGATTGACTTGTCCCCCTGTTGTGAGGTTTCTGACAGCTCATGAAGCCCGAGATTACTGGTTGAGGCTGGTGCGGCTCACGTGACTTTCTGTGGGCCCAGTCACCACAAGGACAAAGACTGTGGCGTTAGGAGATGTATCAACATGAACCATCTCCATTACCTCAACAGATGTTTCGCGCACTTTGCCATTTCATTCTCGTGCCATGGAGATGGTGCATCATACGCGCTGTTCATGCCTGGAAATTAGCGTTGGCTGTCGTTTCTGGGCCTCTTATTTCTCGATTCGATCAATCAGTCCTGAACCCTTTGACAGCCGAACAACTTGGCAGTCGAGCAGACAAATTCGTCAAGGCAATAGACCTAGAAGCCGTCCGCGCTTTGGCTTCCTCTTATAATGATGGCGTGCCATGCTGTATCGATGAGGCTGAGACAGCCCGGGGGAGTTACAATGTTTGCTTCTTTGCCAGATTTGATGACCGAACATGGGTGGTCCGGATCCCAATCCAGCCAGTTACCCATGATGTTTGGGGGAAGCTTCAGAGCGAAGTGTGCACGATGCAGTAAATCCCTATACCCTCGGGTCTTGTGCTCAGAAACTGATACCCCTCTAGGTACATTCAAGAGCATACACAGATACCTATTCCCAGACTTCACGCTTATGGCCAGGCCCAGCTCTTACACAATGACTCTGGCAAGCAGGCTTTCATGATCCTGGATTACATCAAGGGCCAGAAGCTTTCCGAGCGGCAGCTTTTAGCTGGCTCGGAAGAACACCGCCATCAATTCTATTCAGAGCTCATCGACATTTTTGCCCAGCTACGGAGTCTTGAGTTCTCAGCGGCTGGCTCATTGATGCCAGCCCAGCCCGAAGCTTCAGATCCGACACCAGTGATTGTCGGTGCCTTCTCTATACCCATGAATGAACTCAAGATCCAGGGATATTTGCCCTCGCCGTCACCATCCCGGTCTGCGGCTGGGTTCCTCTCCCAACAGCGTCAGCTGCTTCGGGACTTCTTCTCATTGCCTACCCAAAGCCTGGACCGAGAGACAGCAGAGCTCGAGATATTTGCACTCGACTCTATAGGGAAAATACCTATAGCGGCTGGTCACGAACATAACGCATTTGTGCTCTCTCACACAGATCTCCGATGGTCTAATATCATGGTGGATCATGAGCTCCATATCACCGGCATCATAGACTGGGAATGGGCAGCTACAGTTCCCGCAAGCAACTTCACACCACCGCCATGGATCACTGCCTCCAACCATTACTTTACAGAGTTCCGTTCAGTTCTGGAATCGAAGCGTGGTTCATCTGCTCACACTCAACTGCTGAGCGAATGGGATTGTGAATATACAATCACCCAACGGATCGCAGAGATACTCCGAAGACCACACCGCCTCGTCAACATCTTTTATATTTTCATCTACCCCCAACTCCACACGGAACCACGTGAAAAGGTCATCCTGGAGTATTTTCTTTGTGAGCAGAAGCAGCGAGAGCTCCAGAGGCTGCTACAGAGCTCTGAGCGCTACACCGAGTACCTCAGAGAGAACAATCTCTTTGTTGACGATGAGGAGGAAGTCCAAAGGGCTAATGAGTGGATGGCTCAGGTACAGGCGTATTATGATAGCAAGCAAAAGTCGTGAATTTACTTGGTTGCCCGCTCTTCAGTTTGTAAAGCATTTATCTTTTTCCATAGGTTCGCAATGTTCTCCATCTTCTTTGCCTTATCCCCTCTGAGCTTTTCAAGTATCTGTTCCCGGCTGAGCGCATCTGAAGCAACCTTCCTTCGAGCTTGAGAGCTGGAGCCACTTGCCCTCATTTGATCAGTATTCGGCAGCTGCTCCATGAATGCTTCGAGGTTGGTCAATTCCTCCTCTTCTTTTACACGCTCCCTGATTAGTTCGGAGATTCTCCTCTGACGCTCCTCGGAGGTGTAGGCATCCATTTCGGCCTCTGACAAGAGTTAGGAACGGAGTGAGAGTCCAGGCGAGCTTTCGGGCCCAGAATAGGCACATACATGCGTATCCTTGTCTAGCAGAAATTAATAGTACTCGGATCGAGCAGTACAGTATTGCTGATTGCTGAACAGAACAAGCTTAGCAACGAGCAGTTGACTATGATGAATGGAACAGGAGCGGGGTTGAGTATGCAAGACTCTCTCGCAGTCCTGATAATCATGTGCGTGAATTACCTCACCCGCAGAACCCCGCATTTTATGAGAACGAGGTATTTAAATGCATAAGGAGATACAGTGACGAAACTCGGGACTATGGTAGACATTTTAAATCTCAGGCTCTCGAGGTAGCAAATATCCTACCGCATTCACTGAGACAGACCAACGAAAACTTAAAATGAATATAACCTCTCACGTCACAAGACTTCCTCCCTACTAACTACTTTCCTCTAAGAGTCTTCCAAGGAAGCCATACTAGCAATTCTTAATATATTTAACGTTGATGCTGCATTCCGAGGCACCGGGCTTATACACGCTGACATTTCTTTCAACGCATCATGAAAGCCATCAGCTCGAAAGGCTATATCTCCCAACAACCAGAGTGGTCATGAGAACACACATTAGCCATTAGACAGCAGATTTATACATGCAGTGTGCATAATACATCGCATTACCCTGGCAATGAAAATTTAATTGTGTTTTTGACATTTTACTTCTGGGCATGATGTTTTCCTAGAGAGAAGCCAACCATTCCATTCTCGCATCAACAACGAATTCCTCTCCCCATTATTATTCTCCAGGATTTTATTGCACTCAATTACTTGACCGTCCCTTTATCATACTATCATTCGCATCCAAGCATGGATAACTTCACTATTGATCCCATGCCCGACTTTATGTTCGACCCCGTCACTATGGGTTACAACTCGATGACCAACAACATGATGGACGACTCCATGGTCAACAATCTCGTGGTTGAAAACTCCGCAAGCGAAGACTTGATAGCTGTTACTGAAAGGGCAAAGGGTCTGGTTATTGGCGATTGCATGGTTGATGAGTTTAGTCTCACAGCCATTGATTCCACGGCCTACGCTCACTCGACTCCCACCATTGGTTTCCCTACGGCGAATACTCCCGTCGTTTCGGGGGATTCAATTGACACTCCCATGACCGATAGTCCTGTGCGCAATGCGTCCACGACTAATATCTTTCACGCAGGCAATCCCCAAGCCAATAACTTTCCCATGACCCAAGACTCTTCCACGACGGGAACCATGGTCGACAACTCTGCGGCTACAAACCGGGCTGCAAGCATTTTTACACCTCTCGTACGAAAGAGACTACGGCACTGTATGCTTTTTGTCGACGGGGCCCGAAATATCGAGGGCGTCTGGCTCTGTGTCAAGTGTTCAAAGCACCTCGACCGAGACGGAGATGAGGAGATGCGGAAATGGCACGCTCGGTATGGCATATGGCCTGGGTTTCAAATTCACCCGTAGGCTAGGAGGAAGAAGCTAAAGTGTACACATTGCAAAGAGCGTTGTCGTTGCGACTTTATTAAACGGTCTGAACGGAAATGAGGGGGGTAGTTGAGCTCTTGTCACTAGACTCATCGCTTGAGGGTAGTCGGTTTACTTCATATTTGTGTTTGGTTACGGATTCTCTGGTTGCAGAAATGGCGTTGGAGGGTCTCTTCGTTGTATCAGTCTTGTGGTTTTGGCTTCCGTGCTCCAGCATGTTAAAGTACACACTCCTCATTTTTATTGTCCTCGCTGATCAATTGGCCCCATAGAACACCCCATACATATGTGGCACAGAAAGCCGTTGTTTCTAATTCTCTAAAAGCCTACACATGAACTTGGTCATGAAATGCAAGACTGGTTGATCACCCCCCTCGCCGGCATATGGCTCACAATGTCAACATTATTGACACCAGTTCGTTGTTGGCCAAATCGGCAAGGATTATCTCAAAGAAATGATTGCAGTTCAAGCTCTAGCAATTGATCACCTTGCCAGTCGAGAGAAGCCGTGTCCCTTCATCCAGCACCCTCTGCGGCGGTCGCTCCCAACTTAGTACCTTGCCACCCCTCTCCTGTACAACCTGTCTCCTCTCATACCACTGATCTATTGTAATTGAGCAAGGATTTCCATGCATGTCTGTCGCGGACATGTTGCCCTTTGGGGGCTTAGGTCGTGGAGGCCAGTTGATGGCCTCAGGAGGACGCTTGGTAGAGCTGGTACTCGGGGATCTCGGATCAGCCGCCCTTCTATCTCGCCATTCATGAAGAATCTGCTGATAATCGGCTACTGGGTGGTCTAACAGTGCCTCTTCATGTTTCACCCACTCCAAAGGGAGGCTGTCGATGTTCTGTTCTTCGTGAGGTGCATTGCGAAGGCTAGCATCTCGAGTGATAATCTCATACGTGGTGAAGACGACACCTTTGACATCATTCCGATTCTCATCGTACCATTCACCATCACCCTTTTCCGCCGAATGGTGGTTGATTCGTGCGGCAAAGTTAAAGTCGAAGAGCATGAGGGAATCTGTCGCTGCGTCCACGACGAGGTTTCGCGGGGCAACATCTTGATGTGAGATGCCATATCTAAGGTTCAAGTCGTCCACGACTTGTATAAGTTGCTGAAGCCATCTTAGTTGGAAAATCCGCGATTTGTTCTCCTCCAGAGTGCGACCGGGCACATAGCGGTTGGTGAATCCCACCACGCGACCCTCAAGTTCATCGAGAACGACGCGGTCGAAGGGGACGATGTTTGGATGAAGGGGCAGGCGCATCCACAAGTTCATCTCTTTCCAGGCCTTTTGCGCATACTGCCATAAGAAGTAGTACTTGAACACCACCTGACCAAACATCAGTATCCGAGAATGTGATTTGAGAGCCAACTTTGTGTTCACACTCACCTTGTTGGCAGGTTCGCTGGAGCACGGAGGGTACGCAACGAGATCGGTATCGGGACCAAGCCTCTCCAGTTCTTCGAGCATGTCCCGCCGCACGGTTTGAACTCCCTCAGGGAGGGGGATCTCGTCAAGGACCGGGTAATGTACACAGTAAGTCTCGTCATTCTCTGCATCGGTGTATGTAGAGATAATCTCGCCAGTATTGGATAAGTGTATCCTATGAACACTGAGTGGAAGCTGGCTGTTATGGCGTCTGAGGTGTTGAATGGCAAGACTCTCGTCGTCTTGCTCTTCGTCCATCGTGACAGAAATCAGGCGCCTCTGGTCCCAATCAGTGATATGCCACGTGCTTGGCCCGCCGATACGGACATCGCCGCTGAGCGAAAAATATTTCGAACCTTGATCAATCATGTTGCTGGGCCATGGTGATCAAGGGGAGAGATGAAGAAGGAAAGCTGAGACAAGAGGGCAAGCTGGTAGTGGTCTGACTAAGCTACTGGACCTCCACCATCATGGCGACAGCCACGCTCCATTGTCTCTATATTCATCTGCAGCGTTAAATAGCTGCTCTTGACGAATGACAAGTGATTACTGTCTTGAGGAGGCGTGAATGATGTGTCATCATCGGATCAAGTATTAATGGGTAATGTGATCAAGATCCAGGTCTTGCGATCCCCGCAGGGCGGTTCCCTGAGTTCAAGAGTTCGAGGCTCAGTACAAAGGATGAGCATTCACTCGGGAGTCAAGGGATCCAGTAACCATATAATTTCCTGAAACATGATAGATCTTCAACTCATACATGCATTGCACTCTAGATAGCTGTCATCTTCCACCCAGCCCTTCCTTTCTCTTTCAAGCTGGGTCCTCATCTCCCTTTCACACATGGCCAACCTTTCATATCCTCGTCATCCTCGACTGCCAGCAGATGCTTTAGACTGCATCTGTAGAAGAATCAAAGAAAGTAAGTAGTACATTCGAACATGTGGGATGGCAGGGATAATGATGATATGAAGTGTTGATATTGTGTTCTTTGTTATAGCTGGAACCCGGTCCTTGATGGGATAACCGCGTACAACAGATAGGATGGCAGCCTGTCCGCAATAAGGTCTGCACCCAAATCAAATATCTTGACTCGGGTCGCAACCCTTGGCGTCCCTCTGTAGTTGGCGTGCGATCTTCTATTTGTTTCTCGGACTTGAGACCTGAGTTCGACAAGGGCGTCGTCGTGTTCGTATTTTTCCTCTAAAGACTATGCTCTTGTCGTTCAAGCAACCACCTCCAACACTGGAAGAGACATAGGTTAGTTCCCTGTAACTAGTCACGCCTGCAAGACAGGAGTAACTTACTTGCAGTCATTGGCAAAGTCGATGCGCGAGTACATAAAGTCGTACTTGCCGAGCCAACCCGCAAGGACATAAAATCGTACTTTCCAAAGCCAATAGGCAAGTACACGAAATCGTACTTGCCGACGCCGACACGCGGGTTTAAGAAAAACACCGCCGGTACCGTGCCAAAAGCGTAAGGGGGAGGGGGCAAGGGCCGCAAGTATTTGAAGTCATACTTGCCAAAGCCGACACACGGGTTTAATAAAAACACCGTCGGTACTCGCGCCAAAAGTGTAAGGGGGAAAGGGGCAAGGCCGCAAGTACATAAAGTCGTACTTGGTGAAGACAATTCTCAGGGACATGATGCGAGAAGTCGATACGTAAGTAAGTATGTGAGGCCTCGCGGCTGATGGGAAATGGCCCAAGAACTTTTTCCCTTTCTCCTTCTCGACGTTTTTGGGTTCCGATCGCTCCAGACGCATGCGTTCTTATTACACTCGGCGCCCTGCGAGTCAACAAAATCGCAAGGAAGAAGATATGTTCCTTCGTGGCCATCTTCTACAGCGATGGAAGAGATATATGATCCCTTAGGTACCTGTTAGCTGCAGAGACCAACTTGCGGCAGACCTTGTGTCGCCTAGGCGCGAAGGATCGCCTGCAATTCAGATGGGAAGTGGTTTCTGGGGAGGCAAAGAAATGCGATAACATACCTGGATGATCTAGGTTGGCTCTCGCCCCCTTCATTTTGAATACTTGTTGAGTTGTCGCAGCTACGAGTCAAAAGAAAAAGCGGATGGAGAGAAATGAGGGTGCATGTTGGAGATGGTGGGGGTGAGGGTGAGGAAGAGGGTGAGAGATAAACAGCAGAGCACGGAATCAAGTGGAAGCTCGGGTTTAGGCTCGCTTATTTAGGGCTCCTGCCACTGCCAAAGATATGAATACTAAGGTTAGGATATCCTTATGGTCGGCTATCAACGAGGTGCATCGTACATAGGTGTTTACAGTGGACGCGCCCAAATATGCCAGTGCACCCACGCCCTACGTATAGGACTGGGCTTTTTCGAGCTTAGAAGGAGAGATCCATCACCGCATATTCAATTTAGTTAACATAGGTAATATAGTTCTACTCAAAATAAGCTAGAATATATCACGGCGGCTTCAATAGAGATGCTCGTTTTGGCTCTGGCTGACATTGGTTGCCAGCGTCAACCACACCTTCCCACCTCGCAAGTTCCCATGCTGCACGTTCTTACTTCGCCTTCATTCACCTTCAATGTTCAATCACTTTGTCCATTCTCAACCATCAAGCATCTACGACGCATGTCCCAAAAGCAATCGAGTCCAACGGCACGAGCCCCTGTGTACTCGACTCTGCACCCAGATTGCTCATCGGTCATCAACTCCACGGCATGGTTGCATCACACTTGTGCGGATAGCCGATCGATACCCGTCTCACAACATCCGCTATAGACGCGGCTAGGCGCTGGCCAGCTTTTACACCGAATCACACACGACTTGTCATCTCTTGCGACAACTGAGCTGTCACTGTGCAACTCCGAACGCGGGGGTTGCTCTGCATTGGCGCCAACTGAGGGGGAAACTAGAGTTGGGTACCTGCAATGCAAGCCTCCATCAACCAGGTCAACGAATACAGTGAGTGCGGGAAGAGGAATCAGCCTGTATTCATACATCACATGTGACTGACCGCACCCAGTTGAGCTGTGACGAGTCCCCGCGAATGCGTTGGTGATTGCTAAGCCCTACAAAAGCCGCATCCTCTAGCCAACTTGCACGATGCTGCACAATGCACTTGGCCGTCACTCCAACAACCAATGACAATCATAGCACTTCATGGGGAGGCCGCATAAGCACTGCAGCAGAACGAAACCGTGAGCAATGCTCACAAAATGGCACTCGAGCCGACATCTCTTGTTTTTGAGCCGCCTCTTGACCAGGTGGCACCAATCAGCAAATCTCGACACTGGGTTGGTTCACGAACAACTCGTATCAGCGTTGCACGCAGAGGCAGCCAGGCTTTCAGCATGAGATGGGTGTGCCATGACGTGAATAGAGCCTCGTTGAAACTACAACATATCCCTCACTGCAATATCCGTCGAGGAAGCCAAAGTTCCAAAGCCACGGCTACGGGCTCGAGGACGGTTGAGTCAGCCTCATAGAACACACGCCGAACAACGGCTTTTGTTCTTCGATTGGCACTTTGGGGCGACAGCCACCTGTGTCGGGTGCCGCTAGACACGCTGATCGGATCAGACTTTGTCTACTTTTCCCTCAATTGACCAATTTATGGATCCTTCGGTCCGCCGCCGACTCATTTTCAAAGCACCACTCTGCTACTTCAAGAACCGAAGTCCGATGTGCATGGCGGAGCCTAGACTGCCTGGAAGGCTCAGCCTTGGCCACACACTCGGACGCACGCGTTGAGGCTCTGTTCTGGGGTCCTGGCCCAGTCTGCTGATGGAGACCACACAAGCACCAAGGCATCCAGGCTGACGATAGCGTCTCGACGTCTTCAACCACGATGCGGGGGTGGTCTGTCTTTTCATCCACTGGCCCAGCTACGGGCCCGTCCACCAATGGGTCACTCACGCTCACTCGAGTCGTGTGAGGATTTGCGGATTGCAGGTCGCTAGAAGGTCCAGCTTGAGGCTGAGGGAGGGTTGAGAGAGTCAGATGCTCACCCCAGCAAGCCCCGCCGTTCTCGGAAGCGTCGCCACCCTTGCTCATCCTCTGTGATCGACTAATCTCGAAGCGCTCATAGGGCAATTGCTTATCGCGGTCTGGACAAGGTACCAGACAGTGCTGGCCACAGTCTCTTTTTTCTCCTGTACCTTGTCTCGCACGCGCGCGAGGGTATAGCGTACAAGAGCTGCGACAGAGCCCTGTTGTCTCACGCACGCACGATCACATCAGCCGCCTTGGTCCAAGAAAGCTCCTTGACCACTCGTTCTCATCCCCAGCCTGCCGCCTGGAAGCTGTCGGCGACAGGTCATCCTTGTCCACAGTTGCAGGCATCTCCATGCGGCCCACAGGAGGAGATGCGGACTTGGAACATCGGCCTGGACTGGAGCACGCCCCCGCACTGTTTGCCTTGCCAAAGCCCATTTGAAAGGGACATCTGTGTGCCCATCCACGCCGTCTCAGTGACTAGTTCAGGACCCTTACTGTAAGACCCTAAAACGGGACCCACAACCCTTCAACGACTCAGGAGTCTGGCGTGGCCGGCCGAGCGAATCGGAACCGCGGGGGACGGGGGGCAATTGCCATGGGCGGATGGCGAAGAAGAACATTTCTCAAGAAGAAGGGTCGGAGAAGGCATTTCCTGCCTCTGATCTGCCCTGTACCGTGGCCATGTGCTCACCAGAACCGTCACGGTTGAAACCACGACTTTCAGCCCCCGCTAGACCTCGGGCTTTCCGCCCCCAACGAAATCTGTCAGCAGCTCAGCCTCCCGCAAAGACCTCGCTTTGATTGTCAAGCCACAGCAGCAGCCCGTTTTTCACACGGCGAAATACAGTTGAACAAAGGAAGATTTACGCTGTGCTCGGTGCTTCAAAGGTCAAGGGACGATTCAAGGGTGGGCAGAAGGAGGAGGAGTCAGACGAACAAACGAATTCTCACCTCAAAGTCCAAATTGCTGGGGTTGCACCAGCACCAGGCCGGCCGTCTTTTAGCCATTGAACAATGCTCGTTATCCCCGTGTGGAACCTCGCACCAGGCTCGGGGTACCGGTTACAATTCCAGTTCCGGGGCAAGGCATCGTAAAAAAAAGTGGCCCACCCAAGAGTACGTGAGCTTTCAGAGAGGAAAACCATAAAAGATAATATATAAAAAAATAATGAAAAATATCTATAACCCTATTAAGATCTAAATAATAGATTTATGGCCCTTGTTTTCCTCTATGCATTTATTTTATGAAGCTATAGTGCATTCAAATATGTATATGTTACTCTGTGCTTGGTCTCAAGGTGGCTTGGTGGGCCATTTTTTTTTTACGATGCCTTGCGGGGGACATGGTGTTAGCTCGTTGCCAAAGAGGACCCCTGCTTGCTGACCTCCTTGCCGTTCTCCGCCTCCCACACGGCAGACCCAGCCGGTCCGCCAAGTGCGCCGTGCGTCAATGGTGCGATTCGAGACATCCATTGATAGCTTTGGTTGCGTGAGAACGCAGAGACGAAGCTTGCTGTAGCCTCTCAAATCCAATGTCGGTGTAGCTGCAGACCTAAACTAACGAGGCAGGAAGTCTGTCTTATCCTCACGGTGTCGGACCCTGTGTGGCGGGCCGGTCAAGTACCTTTTTGTCTCCGTATATATGCTCTCGTTCCCTCTCGACTCACGCTCCTCCCTTTCTCTTCCGACTTCTTCCAAAGTTACGACATCCGTTATTCCCTGTTCCTACCTCAGTCTTTCACTCTCACTCTTTTTGCTGAATCACCGAGCTTGCTTTGGGCTTTGCCTACTTATTCTCGCTTTGCTTCACAACTACCCTCTCTCTCAACTCTCCGAGCGTGCTTTGAGATAACCACCAATCTTGGCCCTCTCCCCTATCCGCTATCGGACCAAGACAACTTTCCAGCCAGAAACATGCACGGCTACAGTTCATCAGAAGAGTCGGACGACCCCCGTCGGCCTCGAGTGCCGCCCTCGACCACGGCCAATTCCAACGACCAAAAGAAGAAGAAGAAGAAGAAGCTGCCGCCCCAAAAGTCTATCAACCGAATCTGGAAGAAATTCTCCAAGCGCAAGTTCCACAAGGCCCTCGCCGTCCTCCCATTCGATCCCGTTCTCCCTCCCGCCACCTACCAATCCAATGAGCTACTCTCGGCGGGATACGAGCGCGCTGCGGACGAATGCCGGCGAAAGGTGGAAAAAATCATCAAGGAGTGCAAGCGCGTAAATATGCGATATCGGGATCCTGGCTGGGACTTGGTAAGTTTGTTCAAACCATGTCTGTCGTTGAATGCGACGCTGACCTGATTGGCTAGGACTGGGATCTCAAGTATGAGAAGGGACATTGTCTCAACACCCTCGGCGTGCAAAAGTTTGAACTCAACAGAACAACCCTCCTGAGCTCCAAGGCTTCTGTCCCCAAGGCTGTCAAGCGAGTTCACGAGATTTTCGAGAAGCCCACCTTCTTGAAGGATGTACACGGCGGTGACGTCAAGCAAGGAAGCTTGGGCGACTGCTGGATCATGGCGGGTTTGACGGCCCTCTCCAATGTTCCGGATGGACTCAAGCGCATCTGCGTCGCCTACGACACCAAGATTGGAATCTACGGCTTTGTCTTTTACAGAGACGGAGAGTGGATCTACTCCATCATTGACGACAAGCTCTACCTCAAGTCACCTTGCTGGGACTCTCCCAGCATGCAGCGAGACCTCCTGCAGCAGATTGACCGTGAGGATGTTGAGAATGTGTACCGAAAGACCTACCAGACTGGCTCCAAGGCTCTCTTCTTTGCTCAGTGCAAGGACCAGAACGAGACCTGGGTTCCACTGGTCGAGAAGGCCTACGCCAAGGCGCATGGAGACTATGCGTCCTTGTCTGGCGGCTGGATCGGCGAGGGTCTGGAGGATCTCTCTGGTGGCGTCACCACTGAACTTTTGACGTCCGACATTCTCGACATTGACGAATTCTGGGACAAGGAGATGTCCAGAGTCAATGACGAATTCCTCTTCGGCGCCTCAACCGGCCTCCTGGAGCACGGCTACGGTGAGCGCAACGGCATCTCGGAAGGGCATGCCTATGTTGTCATGGACGCCCGGACACTCAAGTCTGGCCAGCGCTTGGTGAAGCTCCGGAACCCTTGGGGTAAGGTCCGCAAGGGTATCTGGGAAGGACCCTGGAGTGATGGTTCCAAGGAGTGGACGACCGAGGTCCAAGAGGAGCTCGGCCACAAGTTTGGCAGCGACTCTGTCTTCTGGATCGCGTATGAGGACCTCATTCGCAAGTACTCGCACTTTGATCGCACACGGCTTTTCCGGGACCGCGATTGGCGATGCAGCCAGCGCTGGATCGGAGTCGATGTGCCATGGAAGGCAGAGTACCATGAGAAGTTCCAGATCAAGTTGACCAAGGACTCGCCCCTTTGTCTGGTGCTGTCTCAGCTCGATGGACGATACTTCAAGGGTCTCCACGGCCAGTACTCATTCCGTCTGCATTTCCGTCTTCACTATGAGGATAGCCCCAACGCCGAGGACTACATCGTCCGGTCTCACGGCAACTATCTCATGGACAGGTCTGTGTCTGTGGAACTTCCAGACCTACCTGCAGGCAACTACGTTGTTTATCTCAAGGTGACAGGCGAGCGAAACTCGAACGCCAGCTCCGTTGAGGACGTTGTGAAGCGCGAGTGCCTCGATAGGGTCGAGAATGAGAAGCTTGCCCAGGTTGGCTACGCATACGACCTGGCTCACAGCAAGGCGTGGGATCACATGGACAAGGTCACCAAGCTCCGCCAGAAGACGGACCAACAGAAGGCTTCTGGGTGTCGACAAAAGGAGCGTCGCCGCATGTGGGAGAAGCGCCACGTGAACCGCGACGTTACCAAGAAGCAGTCGAACAAGAACACAGAGAAGAGGGAGTTCCGACGTGCCAAGTGGGAGGCTGAACAGTGCCGGCTTGACGAAGAATTCAATGCCAAGGTCAAGGCCGATAGAGAGTTGCTGAGACAGGAGAGGCTCGCTAAGGCTGAGGCCCTGAAGAAGGCCGAAGCCGAGAAGAAGGCTGAGGACGCCGACGACGAGTCCGCAGATGACAAGCCCAGCAAGGAGTCTGCTGACAAGTCTGAGACCAAGTCCGAGGAGAAGCCTGAGGAAAAGCCCGTCGTCGACAAGGAAGCCAATTCTGAGGAGAAATCCGAGGACAAGCCTGTCGAAGACAAGGAGGCCGACGGCAAGCCTACCGAACACAAGTCTGAAGAGAAGCCTGAGGACAATTCTGAGGACAAGGAAGTTGAGGCTGCCAAGGAACAGGCAGCTGACGACAAGGACGAGCCGGTGGTGATTGACAAGGACGGCAATGATTCTTCCGAGCAGGACTCGAAGGATTCTGACAAGAAGGAGACTCAGGTCCCCGATGATGCTGTCATGTCAGTCTCGACTGGATCGCCGCAATTCACTCCCAAGACAGTCGATTCTACAACTGTCATGGTTGAGGAGAAGCAGGAGGTTCCTCCTGTCAGCGGTCCCCCGCCAGCTCCTGTGGAGGAGGAAGAGCCCCTGCCCGTCCGACTTCGACCTGCCTACGATTCCGCAGGCGAGTCGTCAGACTCTCCCGTAGAGGACTGGGAGGCCCTCTACAGCAGCGATGACCTGACCCGCAAGCCGCGACTCACGCAGGCGAACCAGGCAGTGCATGTGGATGACTACGGCTCGGAGGAAGAGCGCATGCCGGATCCATGGAACGCCATCTGCATTGTTGGCATCCGGGTCTACTCCAAGGACGAGGGACTTGAGCTTCGCACCGTTATGGAGGGCGGCGAGCTTCTGGAAGGAGGCATGGGTGAGAAGGGAGCAGCAGATCTCGACAATGCCCAGTCCAACGCTGGTGGCGTCCGAGCTGGGGATGACAAGGACGCTCCCAAGGACAAGGCCGAGGATGACAAGCTTTATCCTCCGGTAGTCCGCAAGGATGGTGGAGTGATTGAAGATGTCACAACCACAGGAGAGAGGAACTCTACCATCAAGAGTTACTTTCACATTGACTCGGCCGATACAACTCGGATGAACTCTCCGGCGCCCACGCCGTACGAGTTTGACCGTCGACTGGAGCATGGTCGGCCGTGAGGAAAAGATTGCATTTTGAAGAGAGCGACTAGAGAAGATTAGAGAAGACCGATATACCAGACCCCAAGAGTATACGGGATTGGGGATGATTTCCTGTTTAGCTTGTTTTGCTCTTGGTTTATTAGTCGTTTGGAAGGGATTGGATGAGGAGCGAGGACGGACAGGACTGGAAGGGATTCTCTTAGGAACGAAGCAACGATTGTAAAGACTAAATTGATTAATAATGATTAAACATGAAAATTGAGCTCATCTTCACACAATTAACAATTGACCCATAGACAATGACCAAGTGAGACCTCCACTGAGACTGTGGCGATAGACAGGATTTAGATGACGGGATGGAGGCGCCATTCCACGTGCGTCTAGTCCTCAAATTCCAATTGCAAACAGCCCAGGCTGAAACAGCGCCAAACAACAGCGCCCAAGACCGCCTAGACTCACTGAGAGGCAGCCGCTAAGCCTCTAAAGGACAAGTCGAGGTCCGCCTAAGCCGCACTATCACCAGGGTCCACAGGGTGTGACTGTCCCCGGTGCCGTCTGAGACTGCGTCAGCTGCCTAGGCAGGTGCTGCTGCGATATGCACCTGCCCTGCCTCTCACTGCGATAACGGAAGCTTATCGGTGGTTCCGTCATTGCCCATCAAGCTCTCATCTTCCTCTCTCTCTCTCTCGCATCATCATTCACATACTTCTTCATTTTATCAACCTTATCTTTGTCGCTTCTCTTCTTGTCCATCTTTAACTTTTTCCCCATCATGTAGTCACGGGATCATCTCCCGACATTTATCTCCTCTTTGATACCCTCTTCCCCACGACATCGCATCCATTCACATCTACTCGACTCGTCCGCAATCATGGCTTCCTCATCAGCTTCGCTGCGACGCAGTCACGGCTCTTCTGGGGCCTCATCCAGACACTCACATCCCCATTCAAATTCTCACTCGCGCGGTTCGAATTCCCGCTCGCGATCCTTTACCCACGACGACAATGCCGACCCCAACATGCCGTCCATTTCCATCGACACCCTCGTCAATCACCTGCTTGTCGCCAAACGCTCCCTCTCCTCCATGACTCTTGTACTACGCGCCAACGAGATCGCCACCGTGGCCCGCCAGTCGCACGAAGACGTCGCCATCCTAGCCGCACAGGCCGGCTTCCTACGGACGTCGATACTAGACCAGGCTGCCATACTCGTGCGGGTCCGGAGGAGCCTGCAGGGCACATATGACTGGGGGAAGAAGGACTTTAAGAAGTTGGTCAAGTCGATGGACTTGGCTGATGGAGAGCTCGGGCATACTATGGAAATGCTCCAGAGTACCAGCGTTGAAAGCGTCTTTCGCCCGAAAGGCGAGGAGAGACGGACTTTGCTCGACTTCATCGACGAAGGTGGCGTGCATGGCATGCGCGAGACGATGAAGAAGAGCATCCAAGAGCTCCAGGTAGGCAAAGCCATCCCAAGCTATCGCAGTCCATTGCTGACTTGGCGCAGGCAATTCAGCAGTCGTTTGACGGAGACTTGCTCCGTTTCGATACCGACATTCGCAGCCTCAAAAAGATCATCGTTGATGCCCCGAGCCTGTCACGCGACACCAGCGACGGCACGAATCCGTCCACCGGCGAGCTCCTTGAAATATTGGTTGATCACTCAGCCAACATGGCACAGTTGCTAGTGTCATTGACTCATCACTTTGACATGTGCGTCACGGCGATCCGAACTACAGAGGGTGGTGTTGCTCTCGCCCGTAGAAGGGTTGCCGAGGCTACACAATCCCAGGAAGGCGATGGTGTTTCTATCTCGGGTGTCATTGCCGAACAAGAGTCCAACATCTCTAATCTCGAGCCAAAGACCTCAAAGGACCGCGCAGAGATGCTAAAGGTCGTTATCCAAGACGCCGGAGAGGTGGAAGATGTGGTTCAAGAGATCCAAGAACGCCTCGCGGCCATGGAGCAAGGCTACGCTGTACTACAAGAGCAGCATGAGAAGTCGACCAAGGCGTACACGAGTATGCTAGACGCATATGCTATGCTTGGCGACATTGGCGACCGGCTCGCAGACTATCTTGCAGCCGAGGGAGACTTTAGAACAAGGTGGGAAATGGAAAAGGAAGGCGTCTATGCCAAGCTTGAGGAGATGCACCAGCTCAAGGACTTTTACGAGCGCTACGCCAGCGCCTACGATAGCCTGATCCTTGAGGTTGAGCGCCGACACGCCGTCGACGACCGGGTCAGGAGCATCTGGCGCAAGGCCCAGGACAACGTCGATAAACTCCTCAAGGAGGACGGCGCATCTCGCGAGACTTTTAGGCAAGACGTTGGAGAGTTTCTGCCCACTGATCTCTGGGCGGGTATGCAAGGCTCAGCCAGGAGATGGGCAGTAATGCCAATCAAGGAGGACGGCACTGACGACGACGGCGAGGATGTACAGGGACCCGCGCTGCGAAAGAGTGTTGTTGAAGCAGCGCGAGAGAGGCTTCTACGGGCGACGGCAGAGCCGAGACGATGAGTAGACGTCATCTTGTATGCATCGGTCAGTTACTGGGCAACTTGCTAACTAACTTGTTTGGGAACGTGAAGGTGTTGGGGATACTGGCGTTTGGGGCTACCGCAAGGAAGGCATTGTTATTTGTTTGCAATTTGCTTCTTGTTATTGTTGTAAATACCACCATCCTTTATTTTTAGTTGCCTGGATCTGGACCTCTCAAAAGAACCCATCTTCTCTCCATCCCTTCCGTAGCTTGTGCTTCCACACCTGTCCCTGTCGTGTTAAGCATAATCAAGCCTCCTTCTGTCTCATTGGGTGCTAGATGTGCAGCTGAACACATCGTGAGGCATACCCTTGTCGATTGGGCTTGGGCTAGTTTGCCTGAACTAACATGCTTAATGGTAAGGGAAAGAGATGAGGGGGAGTGTCTTGTTCCTTGTTTTTTGCTTGATCTTTTGTCAAGAGGTTGCTTTTCTCGATCCAGGCTTTTTAACTCTTGATCTACCTCGACAACTGATCAACTAGAATTCTTACTCAAACCTCAACTCAAACCTCTCAATCGCCTCATCTTGTTCAAACTCTTATCAGCGAGATATCCAAACGTACAGCTCCTCCTCCCATCAACATGTCTTCTCCTTCCCGCTTCGATCGCATCATCCAATCCCTCACCGTCATCCTCCTCACCGGCCTCGTCGTCATCCTCGCCCTCGTCCTCGCAGAGTTCAAGCGCATGACGAACCCAAACCACGGCATTGTCCTGCGGGGACATCAGGAGACACCTATCAAGGTGGCTCTGCCGGCTTATATCGATTATCTCGGGTCGAGGGAGAGGCCTATTCACGTCACTGCTATTCCGGCGCCGAATTAGACATATGTGAATACAAGGCATGGGAGGAGAGTGTGGAGAGGATCCAGACATAGGGACCGGCCAGCACAAGTAGCTCTTAGAGAGTCTACTAATTATTTACATATTATCTACACGGCCAATCGTCGCCGCTTCAGCATACAAAGACAACGACACACACCCCCAAACCAAGAAACAGTCCTCCGCTGTCACTTTTGTGGTATCATTCAAATTCAACCCATTATTTTCCCGCACTACCACCCAGGTTTAACGATCACGAATCACCTCCTGAACCTTGGGATACACTCGGCACATCTCCTGATACAGCTCGGGGTGGTCGCGCCACATGACCTGGGGATCCCAACCAGCGGCAACAAAAATAGTATCGACGCCACTCGAGATGGGTGTGGTAAAGATGTTTGCGATCTGGAAGCCGATGAGGAACGAAAACACCATCACCACCGGAGTATAGGCACCATCGCGGTTGTAGGCGGGGTCGGTAAAGTAGAGGAAAAGGTACGCGAGGAGGGTGCATGCGTAGGCAATGAACAGGGCACCGAACGAGAGGACGGGGCCGATGAGACAGTCCTACACACAAGTTAGCAGCAAATTCTAGAACAAGGCTTCCATAAACTCACATTGATCAGAGCATCGATACCACGGTCCTTGATCATCTTCCAAGTATCCTTGGCAGCCGCAAAGTACGACTTTCCATACAAAGCAATGTGACAAAAGGCGTATCGGTTAAGGAACTCGACCGCCCACTCCAAGAGTCCCAGGAAGCAGCTGAGGCAGCAGAACAGGGCATACCCGAGGAAGCTGCCATCAGATGCCTCCTGATTCCGTGCGGCATTGCAGAGCTGACGAAGGAACTGAACAATAGCAACCAACAAGCTACCCAAGCTAATGGATCCAAAGCTGTACGTCAGAGCTCGCTTGGCAGAAGCGCGCGTGGCATCCTTGGGGAAGTTGTGGGCACAAAAGTACCAGGATCCGTATACGCCAGCAATGGTTGTGTGGATCGTGTTCTTGAGCCATTCCGAGATCCAGTACATGGCAAAGGTGACAAAGACGAGCAGGCCGATAACCTTACCTTGGCTACAGCCACCGTCCCTACATGACGGATTGTCGTCGGCGGGTTGGTACTTGACGTAAATAGCGACCAGGGTAATCGAGTACCAGGCGGCGAAAGCAGTTGCAATCAGGCCTCCGATCAGACTGGTAAGGTAGACATGGCCGTACTTCTTGCTCACATCGATGGTCGTCCTGAGCATAAGGGCTGAGAATGGAATGCGCGAGATCCATGTCCAGAAGCAAAAGGCCATAAACAGACCAAAGATGAGGAACACAATGCCAGCAGACCAGTACTTGCGCCAGAGGTAGAATATGGCGGTTCCGAGCGCCCAGCAGACATTGAGAATGCCCGTAACCCAGATGAACTGCTTGGGAAAGACTCGCGCCAGCCAGATGTACGCGTACGAGAGGACGAAAGCGACAGCGAGGACAAACATGAACAGAATAATGGTGCTCGTGTTGAGCGAAAAGTCGTTGCGGTTGCCGTAGATGCCAGAGCCAGCGTTTCCGCGGTTGGCGGCGTATCCTTGAAGGGTGAGGCCTGAGACGACTACGAAACCGATGAAGACGCAGATGAGCTATAGAGTTAGATAGTTGCTCGTGGTGGTCAAAGTGAGGTCAACGTACGAGAATACCAGCCCAGAGATCATTGTATTTGGGTTTGGGAACCTTGAATTGCTGCTCAAATGACGCCTTCTCCCCATCGTAGCCCTGGGCGGGCATGTAGCCGTTTCCATTCTGAGGCGGTCCTTGCTGTTGTGGTGGTTGCTGCTGGTATTGGGGATGAGCAGGAGGCGGCGGCTGAGGTTGGTATTGTTGTTGGTAGCCGCCACTGGAGTATTGACCGTTGGCCGGCTGGTTAGGGTTGTAGTAGCTGTCGGATTCGCCCATGATGGCGGCGACTGTCGATGAAGCTCTCGCAGTTGGTGAAGGTGTTGCACAACTGAACTTAGGATATCACGATGATCGGCGCAGGGGTGTCGGACGCAGAATGGCGACGCGAAATACTGCAAGTGAATGCTTCAGCATCAATTGTCGATTAAATTGAGGGAACGACGATGGAGGTTGCAAGTTCCAAGTTGAGATGCCCTCCCTCGGCACAGAAAGATCATGACCTTGAACCTAATTACTCGGCAGCGGGGTGTCAACAAGGTCGCTCCTACTCCAAGACAACTCCAAGACATTTCTTCGTCTTGGCCCGACTCTATGAGGTCATTGAGGCGCCAGCTCCCGAGTACGGCAATTACCCTAAAACGAAATAACGTAACGGCATCAGGTTTAGCGCAGTCGAGAAAGTGCCGTCTGACGAATCAGACGTCTTGTTTCCGACCACCTCCCCTGTAACTACAGAGCACGAGGAGCTGAAACTTGGTGCTGGTTGCGTGCAGACTCCGAGTCCAAGACGCCGCTAGAGGCTCGTCCGGTGCCGTGGTGCCGAATGCCAATCCCCCGATGATGCCTACAGCGTTTGTTTGTGGTGGATGGTTTGAGGATTCATTCTTGGGCCGTGTCTCAGGATGAGTGCATCGTTTGAGCGGCATGCAGAAGCACACCATGCAAGAGGGTTTGTGTCCGTTGACGCATGCAGGTCGCCTAACGACCATCAGCCAAGATGCATCAGAAGACGGGAGGTAGGAGGACGCGTCCCACGACAACGAGATCAGAACCGAATGCGACATACTCTTGTATCCTTGGCGTATCGAGTTGATAACAACTCTACGGAAACACATATACCCAATTATAGCCGTCAGCATCGCCTCCAACGAATACCTGCGTACGGATACTCCAACGAGACTATCCAGGGGCATCACGACTTGATCCTTCTCTCCGGCAGTGGATGCAGCAGCAGTCCGTGTCCTCCCTTGTCACGGGATTAATGGTTGGGCCACCGGGAATAATGTCGAAGGCCTCAGCCACTGTTCGCCCTCGGCAAGATGCTGTGAAACAGGATTGTTTGGTTGCCATGCTGCAAAACATGTTGGGGATCCCATGAACGTCGCCTTCGTATTGAAATCAATAGAGTGCTGTCGTCTATAGCTGAACCCCTGGTGCATAGTAAATCGCGTGTCCTCTTCTGAGATGATCGATTTCTCTTGCTACGCAGTGGTGTGAGGTGGTTCTGGCTAGAGCGTTGGAGGCTTGCGTCTTCCGATCGGTTGGGCCGTCCCCAACACTCGATCAGAGGGCATGGACTTGGGGCAGGTTGCCAAGTCGCCAGGTTCCCAGCTTACAGGGAATAACTGCACTCAAGAGGAAACTGGTCTGAGAACAAAACGACAACTCCCGGCTACTATGTGTCAGCACCTACGTTTCGCTCAAGACCTGCCCGGTTCAAAAACCCTCATGGACAGGAGCGCGGAGATGATGGAGACGACGCTAGTGCCCAAACATGAGACTCCAGAAAATTAAGACGGTCAGTTCATGGAGTTCCTCATGGGAAGATCTCCCCGGATCTAATATCTTATCATGGTCGCAAAAGAAACGACCAAGCTAAAAGGTTCATGTCAGAACAAGCTCTGTATGACACGACGCAAAGACAAACGAGTTGGTCGTCAACCAGTACGCGTGGTCATCGAGGTCCGGTGCAGCGGGTTGTCGGGCGAGGCGAGATTGTCGAACGATGAGCCCCATCATGGGGATAAAACGGGAACCATCTCGTCTCGTCGCGCTGTGGAGGAGAGTGCCCATGGGTTTGGGAGTTGCCTGCAATGGTGACCGTGTTGCCCGCAATGGCAAGTGGGATAATTGTGAGGCCCGTCATGGTGGAGCATTCTCACGCGACAGTTCAGTGATGGTGCCTGGATCTCACATCTCGTGGTTTTGTCGAGGAGAAGCGTAGCGACCGCTCGGGGCATGTTGGGTTGGCGAGAACGGGTCGGTATCCGATTGAAGGAGCTCAAGTGTGACTCCAACCAAGTTTCTCAGTGATCTCGTCTCTTCCTGCTTCCTCGTCTGAGTCGTCTCCTATCCGTTCTCGGACCGGAGCCAGCAAGGGCAAAGCATCCCGGCCCGTTCCTGTGATGCCAGGGTCCCCCCATCAAGCTGGCCCGTCCACAACCCCCGTGATGCGGCCAATGTCGAGCTTCGACCATCTCAAGCGGAGTTTGTATAGGTAATGAAAATAAAAAAGCTGAATCCCCAAGCCTTCTGGAGGACTAGGTTCTCCTCTCTGCCCCTCGTCGTCTCCAACGCTGATTGAGTCGCTTGATGCTGCGAATGCTTATTTCCTGCAGCGCGACGTGTAACATGGGAGGACGAGATGAAGGCCGTTGCCAGTGGCATTGTTGCCAGATCGAAGCCAAGGCAGCAGGTTTTTCCTACTGTCCCTAGTCGGGCATCTCTGGCCCGAGGTCGGGACGGTGTCTCCGGAGGATGGGGTAGCTATTGATGACTCTGAGGCCTTTGACTTGGTGATCACCTACCAGCAAGGGAACAAGAGCCGGCAGTGGGAACCAAGTTTGGTAAGCAGATGATGACTCAGGCTATTAATCAACAGACCATCATTCCCTGTCCCGTGTCCATGATCGTCCCAGGGAGAGAAATCGACATGAACTGTTTTGAAGCTGCATGGAACAAACCACGGAAGCCAGTTCGCATGGCAGTGATCGAAGTGGCGTTCCAAAGAACACTCCACCCTGCTGCAAAAATCTTTCCTTTGGCCACGGCGGCTCAGGCCGATTGGTTGCATCCTTCGCTGAGCCTCACATATTGGGAGCGGCCAAGCCGTGCCACTACCGCGACCATTTTGGCGTTGGCGTTGGCGGCTTCCACCCCTGGCCCCTTCCATTTTTCTAGCGGCTCGGACCTGGCCAACAATAGACGCATCAGAAAAAACCTCGACCTAGAAATCTCGCCATGTTGAACACACCCTACGGATGCGCCCTTCCTACATCTCTCCCCATCTTGGGGTCTTTGCCCCTCGGACATCTCCACACAAGCTCTCTAGCTTGCTCCCATCCCACGTCTGAAAGATGAAGATGGGGACAGGGCAGCAGGGGATGGATGAGTGACAGGGGGGACACAGCTCGCCTCTCCTCTAGAGGAAACGAGTCGCCGGGCGCCGGGCCATCATGATGAGCATTTGGGACTCCTTCGAGGGGCGAACCATGGAAAACTCTTGGAGCCACACACATCCATCCCCATCACCCGTGGAGAAGAATTTTGCGCAATGGGCCCATGATGGATGGAGCCCTGGCCCGCGATGGGTTAACAAGCCTTGAGAGGCCCTCTTCGGTCTCTCTCATATTTTTTTACATAACAACCGTCCCTCCAGCCCACTTGGTGCTTGTCTTTTGCTCCTCCATGCTCTGTTCCGTCTCGTCTTCCTCAGCTGTGGTTTGCCTTTTGGTTTCCGGCTCTGCCTTTTGAGCATATCTCGGACAGCTCTTCATCTCGCCTCCTCCGCGTCCATCTCGCGTATCCCTTCTCTGTGTCTGTCGTCAAGCCTTGCCTCGGCTGACTATTGTCAACGGTCGCAGATCGAGACCACCCCCTGTTTCTCTGTCTGATAATCATCGGCCTTGTTAGAGCCATAGCACCCCCTCCGAAAACAGCAACCATGCTCCTCGAGTCGTCGGCCGACGAAAAGTCGCCTAGGGCGAGCAACGAGAAGAAGGTCTCTCCCACGCGAGAGGATGTCGAGGCCGGTGAGAGCGGCCTTGACCGTGGCATGAGCTCTCGTCACCTTCAGTTCATCGCCATCGGTGGTACCATTGGAACTGGTCTCTTCCTTGGTGTCGGTCCTGCCCTCGCCAAGGCTGGTCCCGTCTCTCTCCTCATCGCCTTCTTGTTCATGGGCTCGGTCGTCTACGCTGTCATGGTCAGCTTGGGCGAGATGGCTTCGTATATCCCCATCGCCGGTTCCTTCACCTCGTACGCTGCTCGCTTTGTCGACCCTAGCATCGGCTTCGCTATGGGTTGGATCTACTGGTTTAGTTGGTCCATCACATTTGCCCTTGAACTTACCGCCGCCGGAATGATCATCCAGTATTGGGACAGCAGCCTCAGTCTTGCCATCTGGATCGCCGTCTTCTGGTTCATCTTTACCGCTCTCAACTTCCTCCCTATCCGCTGGTTCGGCGAGGTGGAGATGTGGTTCTCCATGATAAAGGTTGTTACCATTATCGGTTTCATCATCTTCTCCATCTGCATCAATGCCGGTGTCGGCAAGGAGGGTTATATTGGCTTCGCTTACTGGAAGAACCCCGGCCCCTTCAACGCCCATATGGATATCGAAGGTCCTACCGGCCGCTTCGTTGGCTTCTGGGCTGTCCTCGTCACTGCTGGATTCAGTTACCAGGGAACTGAGCTCGTTGGTGTCGGCGCCGGTGAGACGGCCAACCCCCGCAAGGCTATCCCCGAGGCTATCCGCTGGACCTTCTGGGGCATCTTTGGCCTTTTCATTGCCACCGTCTTCTTTGTCGGCCTCAACGTGCCCTCCAACGACCCAGCTCTCGACAGTGGTGCAACTGATGCCTCGGCCTCGCCCCTTGTCATTGTGGCCGTCCGTGCTGGTGTGCAGGTTCTTCCTCACATCATCAACGCTGTCCTCCTAACAGCCGTCCTTTCGGCCGCCAACTCCAACGTCTACTCGAGCAGCCGTATCATGGTGGCCCTGGCCGAGGATGGTCTTGCTCCTGCCTTCATGAAGCGCACCAACAAGTTTGGTACCCCATACTATGCCGTCGCTGCCTGCTCTGTCCTGGGTCTTCTCGGTTTCATCAACCTCTCGTCGGGAGGTGAAACGGTCTTCAACTGGCTGCTCAACATCAGCGCCACGTCGTGCTTCATCACCTGGGTCCTCATCAACGTCTGCCACATCCGGTTCCAAAAGGTGATGCACGTGCAGGGCATCCCCCGCTCCGAGCTACCCTACCTCGCTCCCTTCCAGCCCTACCTGTCGTACTATGGCGCTTTCTTTGTCGCCCTCATCACCCTCACCTGCGGCTTCACCGTCTTCATCGAGTGGAACACTGGCGACTTCTTCTCCAACTATGTCAGCCTGATGCTCTTCATTGTGGCGTACGTCGGACACAAGGTCATCCGCCGGACTAAGGTTGTGCCCCTTGCTGAAGTTGATCTCAGTAGGGGACGATCAGATGTGTGAGGTGCTTTTGGAGTATGGAAATGGGGAAAAGTTTAAATGTTTTGGCGTATTGATGTAATGTTGTAATAAGACGTGATGATATCGTTGGCGATTTGTGTTTGGTCCTCAGTGATTCGTCCCGTGATTTGCACAAGTCGAGTCTTGTCAACACCCAAAGTTTGGGCATTACTAGTCCTCAAAATAGTGGTAGTTAGCCAACATGGCTTCATGTGGTATTCGTGAGTGTAGCGTTCGATGAAATGACCACGGAGGATGATGTGCTCCATGGCATATCACCACTCGGCACGGTTATGATGCCAAGAGCATGCAGCTTCACTCGAAGAACTGTGCCTCAGCAAAAAACTTGATACTGACTCTGCAGAGTCATGTTAGATTGATGCAATTCAACTTGGTTGGGATCGTACTCAGCTGGTGCATGATGTCTCACCATTTCGCTTCAACATAGCCATCCCACGCGCAACTGCAGGTTGAAGATAATCACGTCGATTGAGGGGAATATTTTTTTGGGAGAGGACCCGGGGGGGCTGGGCTGTTTATTATATTTTGTTTGGGTTGAATCCAGCAAGAGATCCCGAAGCTTCGCATGATGCTGGATCCATAGGCTCCATAGACGACCTTTTTTTTAGGAAGGAATTCACGAGCTCAGAGCATTGTCGTAAGACAACAACACATCCATATCCAGGGATACCAATTTAACCATTTTCATATCATCAATAGGACAAAATATGTCGTTAAATGTGAACAAACTGAACTCCCCGACGCTTCATCCATGATGCTCAAGCCACGATGCCAAGGTGGTCTCACATCATCTTCCTATTTGGGCAATCCTCACCCAAGACAGTTCAGGGACACAGTCCGAGAAAAACAAGCTCTTTACACGTCCACTGATTCGTCGACAACCCCCAATGTTGTTCTCCCCGACCGTCATGCATAGCGCATGCAGGACGATCAAAGTGGTAATGGGCGACGCGTGGGTGGCGATGGGCCGACCCCCATGCCCTTCGGGTCGTCGGGGCCTATCGATGTGATGGAGGGTCAAGGGAATGATGATGCAATTTGGTTCCGTGACCTTGGTTTCACGGTTTTGGAGGGGTGATGAGTTGGCAGGTTGCCGATTGAAGCGGTGTCGACATGTACTGCGTCTTGGTCAACGCATGGAGGAATGGGGACACTCATTGTGTGGTAGGTTGATCCTTGGAAGAGCCTTGCGAGATCCGAAGGCTGCCACCTCCTCGCGTGAGAAGTATCCCGAATAGTAGGAAAAAGTTAATCACGCAACCGACATCCCACGGATGTCAAGGTCTCGACGAGTCTGTAGGTGGCACTTGTGTCTTGGGGCAGGCAAGTTGTGCGTCAACTCAGCTCGCGAGAACGAATCAACAAGTTCTCGTGACCAAGCCCCTGCGCAATTGTTCTGTCAACAACATTAAACTATTGCATACAGACATGCTCTAGACTCTCTTCATGAGCAGATGATTCTCCTTGGCGTGGAAGTTGTTATGGCATCGTGATCGGGACTTGATGCTGATGTACACGGGGAGTTCACAACCTACCCTACAACCAGGTGAAGCTAAACTTGGAAAAGCGCTTATTCGACCCAGGGCACCGGGAGCTTCCGATTGGTGCCCTGCAAGGTGCGCTAGGGACGCAAGGGGTATAGCGCCTGAGACAAGAATGACTTTCAAGCACGTGAAAGTGGCCCAGCCGTCTGGTTGGGAGGCTGTTTCACTGACGGATCAGTCATGAACGGGTAAACGTTTTGCTTGGCGTTAACATTGTTTCTTGATAAAATTTTGGGGTATATTTGAAACTTTTTTGCATCTAAAAATATCGACATTATCTCCTCTAACTGCACAGAAACAAACCACAAAGGTCCCCTCGCCTCCACTCCTCAAACGTGCTGCGACCTTCTCCAGGGACACGATGGAGCCGATCCCCTCCCCCTCGAAAAACTGGCGGGCGGCTAGACCTGATCGGGACCTAGGTCTAGCGGTATGCTTTCTGGTGGCGGCTCAGCTGCAACCCAATCACCAACCGCCAATTCTCGACGTGGGGGCTTGCCCATCCAACATTGCCCTGATGGATGCACAATCTTTGCCGTGCTCAAGTACTGCCTTGCTTGAAGAAGCTGTGGTTGATCAGTCTCTGGTCGTGGCAAGTCCTGCGTTTATAAAGCATTGCTTGTGGGAGCAAGTTGGTCCAGATATCTCGAGTTTGACCAAGGTCCCACATCGACTTGATCATCGTCCGTCATCTCTTATTTTTGCCGTTTGTGGGGACGAGATAAAACTGGCATCTTTGAGTCAAAAGAAGCCTCTATCCCGCCATTGACCCCGCGAGAAGCTCTCCACGATCCGTTTCAAGCAATGAGAACCGTTTGAGACGTGATATCTTGACCGGAAAACCCTCTTTGGTCCTCCCTCTCTCGCTCAATCCCTTCCACCTTGTCAGACCTGAACCTAGTCCATTTCTCGTATCACCGGAAGCCTCCGCCTGTCCGCAATTAATTGTTGGGATCGGATCCAAGCATTAGTTTACCGGTCCCCGTCACCGACATCTTTTTTAGAGTAACGCCTTGCAGATTGGTCGCGTGACCCACCCACCGCTCCGTCTCAAAAGATACAACTACCCGTGGCCCCTTCACATTTCCTCCTTCTTGATACCCCCCAAGTCTTAATCCTTTACGCCTGGGATCATGACTATTATCGATATTAACAAGGACTTGGCTGCTCTGTTTGAGCAGCAGGCAGCAGCCACACCTGATGCCGTGGCCCTTGAGGATGAGAAGAGATCGCTCACCTATGCCGAGCTTGACAGGGAGACGTGGGCTCTGGCTGAGCGGCTGCGCAACCACGGTGTTGGTCGCGATGATCTCGTCGGTGTCCTCATGGGACGGAGTGCAGACTACGTGATTGCATCTGTCGCTGCTCTCCGCGCTGGTGGTGCCTTTCTCGTGCTCGAGGTGGCCTATCCTCCTGGTCTCTTGCGAGATGTCATTGAGGATGCAAAGCCAACTGTCATCTTGACCCAGGTCGAGCACGCCAGCCACATCAAGTCTGATGTCCCCGTCATTATCGTCGACCACCCCGACAAGGAGGCTAGGGGAGACATTACGCCTCAATTGGACGAGAGACGTCCGTTGCCCGAGGACGACGACGTCGAGAGGCTCGCCTTTGTCTCATACTCCTCCGGTACCACTGGACAGCCCAAGGGTATCATGAACCCCCACAGAGCCGCCATTCGCTCATACGACCTGCGGTTCGGCGTCAGCGACCTCAAGCCCGGTGATAGGGTGGCTTGCAACGTCTTTTTCATCTGGGAGATGCTGCGGCCTCTTCTGAGGGGTGCCACCACTGTCGCCATTCCCGACCACGCCAGCTATGATCCGGTTGCTCTGGTTGAGCTTCTCTCTTCGTGGCGCATCACCGATACCCTAATGACCCCGACACTTTTGGCCACTGTTCTTTCTCGACACCCCAAGCTTGGCGAGCGTCTTCCTCATCTTCGCTCGCTGTGGCTTAACGGCGAGGTGGTTACCAGTGATCTTGTCCGTCGCGCTGTTGACGCCCTCCCCAACGCCCGTCTTCTCAACGTCTACAGCGCCAGCGAAACCCACGAGACTGCAGTGGGTGACATCAAGACGTTCATCGACTATGACACACGAGTCTGCCCTGTTGGTCCTCTCACCGACCCTGAGCACACTTACATCCTTGATGAGGCCGGGAACAGAGTTGGTCCTGGTGTAAGTGGTGAGCTGTACGTGGGAGGTGACCTTTTGGCAAGAGGATATCTCAATCTGCCCGAGACTACTGCCAAAGCGTTCCAGTCGGATCCTTTCGATCCTGAAAAGGATGCGCGCATGTACAGAACTGGCGATCTTGCAAGGTTGCTTCCTAGTGGCCTTTTGGAGATCACGGGCCGAGTTGGAGGCATGATCAAGACTCGTGGTTACACTGTCCAGCCTGGCGCCGTTGAGAGCGCCATCCGAAAACACCTTGCTGTTCGGGACTGTGCAGTCATTGCCCACGGTGAAGGTCTGGAGAGGCAGATTGTGGCATACATCGTCCGCGAACAGGGCGAGCCTAGGGATCGAACCATCCCCATTATTGACGAGTATGGATACAGCCCGGTGGCTCGACGTGCCCTGTCAGATCACCTTGCTCACTACATGATCCCTCCTGTCTGGGTTGAGCTCGACGAACTCCCCACGCATGGAGTTTCTGGCAAGACTGACCTCAAGGCTCTGCCTCCGCCACCATCTCCAAGATCACCCAAAGCCCCCCCGAAGAAGGAGCACAACATCAAGATCAAGATGGAGACCATCATCATGCTCTGGGCAGCATCTCTCAACATGCCTGCTAATGCCATCACACCGAAGCACGACTTTTTCGACCTGGGTGGTCACTCACTGGCTCTCGCTGATCTCGCGAGCCGACTTACCAGGACCTTTGGATTCCCTGTTCCTCTTGCACCTTTGGCTGGAAACCCTACTCTTGAGGGACATCTCTCGGCCGTCAAGGCAGCTCGCGATGGACATACCGCTGCTGTGCAGGCTGATCTGCCGGCTATTCTCCGTGCGGATTCGGCGCTGCCTGAGGACATCCAGTCGGACGGTACCCCAATGCGTGCTCTCAAGGATGCTGATACCATTCTTTTGACTGGTGTCACCGGATACCTGGGAGCTTTCCTTCTCAAGACCTTGGTCGACTCTACCGACGCTCACATCATCTGCCTTGTGCGATTCCCCGAACCTGTAGAGGACTGTGCACCAGCTGGTATGGCCCGAATCCGAAAGAACCTGATCGACCTCGGCGTCTGGGAGGATTACCTGTTGGAGCGCATGGAGATCTTGCCAGGGACACTCGCTAGGAAGCGTTTTGGTCTCTCGCCTGAAGCCTTTGACGAGCTGGCGACTCGGGTGCAAGTCATTGTGCACGCCGCCGCCACTGTCAATCTGGTGTATCCCTATGCTGCTCTGAGGAACGCCAACGTGGGAGGTACGAGGGAGATTCTGCGACTCGCAGGCCGCAGTGGAGCGACTGTTCATCACGTCTCTACCAACGGTGTTCTCCCACCTTCCACCGAGGGCTGGTCTGAGGATGTTGTCATTGATATTGACGATGTCCCGACCAAGCTGCTGGATGGTTATGGTCAGACCAAGTGGGTTGCTGAGAAGCTCGTCTACGAGGCTGGCCGTCGAGGTATTCCTGTACGAGTGTATCGACCTGGTACCATCACCGGTCACAGCCACTCTGGTTCGACGAATGCTTGGGATCTGATGAATGCCATCTTGGTTGAGTCACTGCAGCTCGGCCGCGCGCCTGATGTCGATGGGTGGTTCTTAGAGATGACGCCTGTGGACTTTGTCAGCAAAGCCATTGTTACCCTCGCCAACCACACGGATGATGAAGACCAGACTCTGTACCATCTGGGTGACCCTGCTCCTGTGTCCTCGAAGGACGTGTTTGAATCTCTGGCCAAGATTGGCTACCCAACAGAGCCTCTTCCATGGGATGAATGGGTTGCTCTCTGGCATGAGAAGCGAGGCGACAGGAAGGGAGGCGACGACCCCTTCACCGTCGACATTCTCCGCGGTGGTATGCCCAACGTAGAGGTTCTCAAGTCTGTCATTGTGCTCAAGGATGGCAAGACACAGCCAACCCTAGACAAGTACGAGGTCTTTAGACCCAAGATCGACGACGGTCTCTTGGAAATCTATACCCGCCACTTTTACGCCCGAGGTTGGCTACCTCGTCCTCCTAAACGCGCGCAGGTCAACGGCGTGGCCAAGAAGGCTCACAAGGGTCGTCTGGCTGGCAAGGTTGCTGTCGTGACGGGTGCCTCTTCTGGCATCGGTGCCGCTGTCGCTGCTGGCCTCGCCAAGGAGGGCGCGCACGTCGCCCTGGCAGCTCGACGTACCGAGGCCCTTGAAGGCGTCAAGAAGAAGATTGCTGTGCATGGAGGCAAGGTTCTGCTCCACAAGACGGACGTGACAGACAAGGCCCAGGTGGAGTCCCTGATGAAGGAGGCGAGTGAGCAGCTGGGCCCCGTCGACATCCTTGTCAGCTGCGCGGGTGTCATGTACTTTACCATGATGGCCAACAACCAGACGGACGAGTGGGAGCGCACCGTGGATGTCAACTGCAAGGGTCTGCTGCACTGCCTGTCGTCCACGGTGCCTGGCATGCTCTCCCGCGGTAGCGGCCACGTCGTGGCTATCTCGTCGGATGCCGGCCGCAAGGTGTTCCCCGGCCTGGGCGTCTACTCGGCCAGCAAGTTCTTTGTCGAGGCGACTCTGCAGGCTCTGCGGGTCGAGACGGCGGGCTCGGGGCTCCGGGTGACGTCGATCCAGCCCGGAAACGTGGCGACGGACCTCCTGGGCATGTCGACGGACAAGGAGGCGCTCAAGAAGTACGGTGAGCCCACGGGCGCCAAGGTGCTTGAGCCCGAGGAGGTTGCAAGCTCGATCGTGTACGCTGTGTGCCAGCCTCCTCATGTGGCTGTAAACGAGGTTCTCATCGAGCCTCGGGATGAGCCTATCTAAGCGGGTAATTAATCTATCTTTCTTTTCTTTATCCATCTAGATTTCCTCCTGCATCAGGGATTTTGTCTTGTTTATTTTCTCCTTTTTTCTTGATACGATCGGATCATGATGATGTAGCTTAGCGACTCAACGGGCGTTGGATACAAGAATGGATGGATGGCAGGGGACTTGGGGCCTGGGCGTCTCAACACGCTCGGCGGAGATACTATATGTAAACCTATACCCCTTTTTGTCGAGGCTGAATAAGAAGAAATTGAATTCCTACTGCAAGTTTGGAGGAGCTGCCTCGCTTGAAAGAGAAATCTTTGCTCGCGTAGAGAGCATCCTCGGCTAGGAAGCAAGGGAGGGTAGTTAGCGCCCATGGAATAAAGATTCCCCCCTGTCAAGGATCTACGGACGAAAAATATCCCTTGGATGACGGCGGGGGAGGCCTGAAACAGGGCATCTTTTCTGTCTGGGACCTTGGTTTCGCGTTGGAGATGGGCATAGTTTTTCCATGGCTTAGAAAACGTTTATCTGTCAGATGGAGGATCCACATGTTGACAGGGGTTTGTCTGTAGGAGGGGGAAAGTGAAGAGGGATGGGGGCATTGGGGATGGAGGTTTGAGGATGGAGTGTCAATTGAGATAGTGGGTTATTGGTGTATGACATTGATGAAGGGTTGTGAGTTTGATTGAGTGAAATAGAAGATTGGTGAGATGGTGACAGTTGAAGGCATCACCGCTTTCTCTCTCCCCTCGCATAGGTCAATGCTGTTCCGGTATTTCCCTCTTGTCGAATCTAAGCGAATTTTCCAACCCGTGAGGATTTCTCTCGCGGAACAACACCGACCTAGATTTGCCCTCCCCCTGGGCGGCCACACAGTTGAGGCTCAAACGCTGCATACCGATGTTCCACCAATCGCCTGTGCGCCCCTTGCGCTGGCTCCAAACGCGCACCGACAAGGGTGGTGTTCGGATTTCCGGTGAGTCGGTGGGGATTGAATCTTGGCGGGTTTATCCATGGGGTGACCAAGCTAAGGACAAGGTCGAGTTTGTTAATGTTGATGAGATGAGACGGTAAACGAAACTTGATGTGAGCTGATGTGTTTATGCAAACGTTGTTTTGTAGAGAACATGTTTGGATCGAGGTTTTCCAAGTGTAAAGAGATCAATTGATGTCATGGTCATCATTGATACATGTCCCTGTTAAGCTTGAGTGCAATTGACTCCTCCACTCTCGACCGGCGCTTGTCCATGACCTGCCAAACCCCCCAGTCTCTCATTGCCGCCACCGGCCTCGGTTCCTGGTCCCTTCAACGACCGGGGGTAAGATGCCCATGCTCACCTCCTGGAAAGCGGAGATGGAGACCAGATGTAGGAACCCTCCCCCGGCAGGACAGCCGTATATCAACTCGACGATGCCCTCTCCCATTCTCTCCTCCTCAGCCTCTCTCTCCAAGGACCTCGAAGGACCAGATTATCCATTCATTTTTTTCGTGTGTTTTCTTGTACGTTCCGTACATCCTTTCATTCCCATACCTTTCGTTTCGAGCCTTGACGGCCGTTCAATTATAACAATACTCAACATTTGCTTCGTGCTCTTGAGCCTTTATTCACAAACCACAACAACCACTCTTTAAAAAAACACAAACATCTGGTCCAAGAGACTTCTTTTTATATCACAAAACAAAAAACCCGCCAAAATGAAGTACGCCGCTGCTCTCACCCTCATCCCCCTCGTCGCCGCCCACGGCTTCGTCCGCTCTCCTCCCCCTCGCAAGCCCGGTGATGCCTACAAGGCCGCCTGCGGCGACCAGCCCTTCTACCAGCAGAGCTCCGACATCAACGGCAACGTCCAGGGCATCTTCCAGGTCGTCGGCACCGGCGCCGACGCCTCCAAGTGCAACCTGTGGCTGTGCAAGGGCTTCCAGCAGGAGGACAACGCCGACAACGTCCAGACCTACTCCCTGGGTCAGGAGATCGACTTTGACGTCAACATTGCCGCCCCTCACACCGGCTACGCCAACGTCAGCGTTGTCAAGACCAGCTCCAACACCGTCATTGGCGAGCCCCTGATCGAGTTCTCCAACTACGCCTCCAACGCTGGTCTCGACGCCAACAACACCGCTTTCAGCGTCACCCTCCCCTCCAGCCTTGGTGGTGACTGCACCACTGCTGGTGACTGCGTTCTCCAGTGGTTCTGGGACGCTCCCGATATCGACCAGACCTACGAGTCCTGCGTCGACTTTGTCGTCGGCTCTGGTTCTGGCTCTGGCAACAGCGGCTCTTCCCCTTCTGCCCCTGCTGCTTCCGCCCCCGCTGCTACTCAGGCCCCTGCCGCTTCCGCCCCTGCTGCTACTCAGGCCCCTGCTGCCACCACTCTTGTCCAGGCCGTGAGCGCTTCCTCTGAGGTCCCCGCTGCCACTGCTGCTCCCGACACCGGTGCCGAGGAGCCCGTTGATGACGAGGAGTGCCCTGCCGATGAGGATGAGGAGCCTGTCGATGGTGAGGATGAGGAGTGCCCTGCCGACGACGAGGAGCCCGTCGATGATGCAGAGCCCGTTGATGACGAGGAGTGCCCCGCTGATGAGGAGTACGATGAGTAGGGTTAAGCTCTGCTCAGCATCGTGACCTCTTTGTCAAACTGGAGAAGTGTCTGCTTGTAGGTAGACTTGGAGAGGAGAGAGAGTTTCTGTTGTAGATATTTCTTCTAGGTCGCCTCCTGTGGGGGTCATCAATTGTGATATATTTGAGGAATACTTTGTGCCTTGTCTGTGAAGTCGTGAATGTCTTGTTCGCCGTGGTATGAGTGCTGCACCTTGAACGGATGTATGAGGTTGATGGTTATTGAATGATTTATAACCCAACTTGATGTCTTCAATTGTCGTCGCGCTCTCTGTTACCTCTCTTGTCTAGATGAGTTGGTAGAGTTGTGCAGTTAGAAAATCAAGTGGACTGCAAATATAACCCTTAAATGTAATCAAATATTCGAATTGATAGAGCATCTCTGTAAACATACAAGAGATCCGATATACGGTTGAAGTGATCGTCATAGAAGCCCACGGCACGGACCCGGGCTATCGGGCGTACGGCATCCGAAACTCTCGGCAATCGGCGGAGGCGGAGGTATAGATTGTCAGGGGATATTGAGGACCCTGTAAGGAGAGACTCACATTCTACATATCACGGGGATCCTTGTGTGTGAGAGAACTCAGGGGCATTGTCAGTTGCAGATAAAGTTCCTTGTTTGCCTGCAAACAACATTGATCATCTCTCCAATCCTTCTTGTATTTGACTATTGATTGACTAGAGGTAGTCAAATATCTGGATATAAAAGTAGAATCAATTGTGGATCAACGTTAAAAGACAGCGTCTCTTCCCGGGGGCTTATGCTTAGCCGCGTAATCCTAGACGGCTTCACCCGCATCCCGAAGACGGACGCATCTTGTCCTCCCACATACCGTTGATTTATTGATTTGAACTGGGTAGAAGGCAGTCTCTTCGGAAGTCGGTCGTGCCAGGACACGCGTTTCATAGTGGTCAGTGGACCCTTGATCGCCGCCTTGAAAGGCTCAGAGGACAGGCCTTGGGCTGGGATGGGAGCCCTCGGGTGTTTCTTTTGGACATACGTCTGTCGTCTGATGGTCAGGTTCCGCTTGAGAGATATCGGCGTTCGATCATGGGAGGGATGTTAAAGATTGGGGAGAGGATTCATCCGTGACGTCCAAGATGGGTATTTCGATGTACACTATCGAGTGCATTCCAACTTGAACAAGATGGATCATCTCATAGTGAGCCCCCTGATACGATTGTTCCCCCATCACTCCATGTACAAGCCCATCACCATCGACTGTAGCCCCGGGCGGTCGCCCGAACCCATGTCCGTGGCTTGCGTCAACCTCAAGGTGGACGGTACCAAATTCGGCTTGGTATGACGCTGATTTTATGTCTTATAGGGCGTTTATCTATGGAAGTACTGTGGAAGTATGCGGTAGATTAAAGCGGCGTGCAATGGAATCGATACATGCACCTTCACGGGCCCTCGAGCGCTCCTCCTCCTACATCCACCCTCCACGCGTTCCAGGAGAACCAGGTTTCGAGTGACTGTTGATGTATATATCAATCTAGACGCCCCTCATTTCCTTTTCTGACTTAAATGCTTATCAACTAAAGTCACCTTCTTGTCCCCTTGTCCATTTCTTTTGGGTGCGGCTTCACGCTGCGTGACCATCGTCATCACCATCCATCGTTCCTTTCACTTTTCATTCTCAAGTTTGCTTTGCTTGCTTTCTTGTTACCCGTCGCCTCCGACATCGCACTTGTGAGGCCTTGAACACTTCTTACACCCGTTTTTGCGTACCTATCACGTCTCACGGCCTATTATTTGATCCAACTCCTACTTGATACCTAGAATTTATTCCGACTTGATCGCCTTGGGTTTCTTCTAATATTTCTTGCTCGGTATATGCTAAAGAAACATAATGGCATCCTTCTACGGACGCGCTCTGGCTTCTGTTCTTGCCTTGGCTGGACCGTCACTGGCTGACTTGGTCCTTTACAACCAGGCCAACGAGTTTACGACACTCGCAGAGGCTTCTAATGGCTTTGCTCACCAGACATTCCGCTCCTCCGATATCGTCGCTCCTATTCTCAATATCAATTCACTCAGTCGCCATGGCCTCGATGAAGCGCCGTACATCTTTCTCGGGACAGTGTACGGTCAGATGAGGGCTGGTCCCATGATTCTCGATGCTAGAGACTTTAGTCTTGTATACGCTGACCAGCGTTACGATAACTCGTACTGCTCCAGTGTTCAAATGTTCAATGGTAGTCGACATTTGGTCTTTTGGGAGGGCATTCACAACCGAGGCCATGCAAACGGCTATGGTCTCGTCTATGATGAGAACTACAATCTCGTCTTCAACGTCACTGCGCAGGGTCTAGGCGGTGCTCTCGCCGACATGCACGAGGTTCAGCTCACATCCAACGGCACCATCATCTTTTCCGCCTACTGGACCATCCCCTACGACTGTACCATCATGGGAGGACGGGCTGACGCCATGCTCATGGACAGCGGCTTCCAGGAGGTCGACCCTGTCACCAACAAGATTCTCTTCCAGTGGGCTGCGTCTCAGTATTTCAGCCTCGAGGACACACATGCGCGTTATACGGAAGGATTCGGCGTTAAGGAAGGCTCAGGATTCGACTTTTTTCACATCAATTCGGTCGAGAAGACAGAGGATGGCAACTATCTCATCTCTAGCCGTCACACCTCAACCATTGCCCTCATCGACGGCACAAATGGGCATCCCATCTGGATTCTTGGAGGTCGTCGCAACCAGTTCAGGGACTTGAGCGGTGGAAGGGCCACCAACTTCGGCTGGCAGCACGATGCCAGATTCTACAAGAACCAGAGTCACATCACCATGTTTGACAATCACGGAGAGCATACTGGTTACTGCGATGGACCTTGCAGATCTCGCGGCCTGCATCTGGCCATCAACACCACCGACATGACGGTTCGTGTGGTGCATGAGTACTATCACCCATCGGGCATCGACTCTGGGGCCATGGGAGGCATGCAGACGCTCGAGAGCGGCAACGTGATTGTTGGATGGGGATATACACCAAGCTTTGTCGAATACGCACCAAACGGCACCGTCGTCATGAGCGTCCAGCGAGGGAAGCTAGGTGAGGGGTTCCAAGCCGACATGTTTGCATACCGCGCCCACAAGGGTAACTGGACGGGCCGTCCGCCGTGGCTCCCCAGTGCTGCCGTCGATGCCCCTCATAGGACGACGGAGAATGCCACGGTCTACCTGTCGTGGAACGGTGCCACGGACATTGCCTCGTGGGCCGTGGTAAGTCATTCTTGTCTGGCCTTTTGCCGAGTGTTTCACTGTGCTGACTTGGACTAGCTTGCATCGCCCTACGCAAACAGGCTGAGTGGTTTTGAGAACCTCGTCGCTCTGGCTGACAAAACGGGCTTCGAGACGGAGATCTTCCTAGGGAACCGGTCTAGTCATCGGTACATGGGTGCTGCGGCACTCGATAAGAACGGCGCCATCATGGGCTCGACGTTTGTGATTGACATGCAGAATGGACAGCCTGTCCTTATGCCGAGCAGCATCGCGAGCGTCTGGCCCGAAGCCGAGCCCATGGTCAGCAACAAGTTTGGCATCCTCGTCATTGTGGGATGTGTCGTGAGCGTGGGCTTGTTCCTCGGACGATTCTTCTCGCGGAGACTGCACTGGACGACAAACTACGAGGCGACAAAGTATGAGCGGATTGAATCTGAAGAGAGACGTATCGAGTGAACTGAATGATTCGGGATGCGGTGTTGATACCCTTTGATGGATGGCTGGCTGGCGTTTGTTCCTTTCAATGTTTTCGTTACAATACAAGTTTATGTGCTGTTACCTTGTTACTCTGGTGTGATGGTGTCAATCGTGACTTGTGATTTTGCCCAAGGGTAGCGTGGTCGGCAGTTATATGGTGATTCATACGCTACACAGATTACATTGTAGATGCTGTGCTTGTCGAGATACGGAGGTGTAGATTGGGATGGCCATGTCGTACGACGTAGGTGAAGAGGCTGAATTGAGTGAGTCTGTTGACGATCTATTATCTTATCTGATACAAAGGATCTAGATGAACTGAAAAGGGGCAATTGAAGCCATCGAGGGACAGCCTCTTTAGGCAATTAGAAGAAAGCCCTCCTGCATGGATCTACCCGTCCTCTCACTCTTCTCCGCTTGCCCGAGCGAGATGGAACTCTCCACAGATGTTTCAAGGCTCGGATATCTCAAAGGTAAATGTGACAAAGAAACGGTGTCTCAGTCTAGTTCAAACCCGCTCCCCACACCCGAGACCACTCAGCCCTACATCAAGGCGGCCCTATTCACAACAACCAAAACAAGCACAGAGATCATCAGCAGCAGAGTCACGACCAACAGCTACTGCTCGTCGACTTGCTGATTCATCAATGAATAAATGGACCAACAATGAAACCCTTTCTGTCATTTTCTTGGCAGGGATTCTGTTGCGGGGATATGATATGTCGTCCGGCCGCCCACGAGCACGGCTGTGGCGCGTGAATAAATATTCTTCTCCTCTTTCTGTTGACCTTTGAGTCGAACACTCAATCTTGGCCCGTCATGTCCCGAGACAACTCGCCTGGAAGCTCTCCCAAGTCGTCGTCCGGCCCGGACTCTCCGTCGAGGATCGAGGCTGATCCGCATGTCGTGTTTGATGATGCTGACTCTGCAGTCGAGGGCAGCTTGGCGTCTTCTACGACTTCAATCTCGAGCAGCATTCTCAACTATCGCAAACTTCACGGGAGGACGTATGAGAATATTCAGACGACAGAGTACTGGGCGCCCAATGACGAGCAGCAGAATCAGGGTCTGGACATGATCCACAATGGCCTGCTCATGACTCTTGATGACAAGTTGTTCTTTGCGCCTATCGGCGATCACCCAGGCAGGGTTCTCGATGTTGGTACTGGGACTGGGATCTGGGCCATCGACTTTGGGGATCAGTTCCCAGAGACAGAGGTCATCGGCACTGACCTGAGTCCCATCCAGCCGACGTGGGTGCCCCCCAACGTCGAGTTTCTCATTGAAGATTGTCTGCTGGATTGGACGTGGCCGCCGGAGCACTTTGACTTTGTGCACATCCGCGCTCTGTATGGGAGCATCCCCGACTGGCAGGTCCTCTATAGGAAGGCGTTTGACCATCTCAAGCCCGGGGGATGGATCCAGGACCTGGAGATGGACGTCAAGATCGAGTCGGATCATGTCGAGTTTGCTGAGGATCATATCTTCAACCGATGGGCAGAGCTCTTTTACCAAGGTGGTGAAAAGATGGGTCGTTCCTTTGCCGTCGCTCAAGGCCACACCATGAAGGATAACCTCGCCGCAGCAGGCTTCGTCGATATTGTCGAGAAGAAGGTCAAATGCCCTATCCACGGATGGCCCAAAGATCCAAAGCTCCAGCAGGGTGGGATTTTGTTACAGCTTGCGCTTGACGAGAGCGTCGAGGGGTTTGGCTTGTTCATGTTGACGCAGGTGCTGGGATGGCAAAGGGACGAGGTCTTGGTGCTTGTTGCCAAGTTTAGGGCTGAGATGAGGAAGAAGAGTAACTTTGGGTGGTGTCAACTGTGAGTTTTGCCCGGAGAAGTTGAGATGGGATGGGATGGCTTACTTTTATAGGACGATTGTATGGGGACGGAAACCCCTTGAGGGGGAGACGGTTTGAGACATGGGGCATGGGTTTGATGAATAGTTGAGCGTGTATATGGTGCTCTGGTATTTAGCTGAGGTTTGGTGAGTGGGTTTTGCTTTGATGGTGCTCAAAGACCTTGTTAGGGGCGAGGATCGAGGTATCTTGCATATACATTGGTATCTTGGGATGTTGCATCTTGTGCGTCTTCTGTCAAGAGGAGCTCTTTTTTCGCCCTTCCGGCTTGATTGTCTATGGGTGCCCGATCACACAGCCTATTACGTACATAGTAACTCACAATCTTGACAACCAGCAACCTGTAACAGCCTACTCAGAACTCCGTCTTCCAACCATCCACCAAGGCTAAACGACTCAAGTCAATTTCCTCCACCTCTTGGCGCGCCCAAGTTGCATCTTGGTGCCAAGCAGACCTCATCGATTTATTGTCCAACGATGGCCTCAAACAGCTCAGGCTGATCGAACCAACGCCCACTGTTAATCACGCTCCACTATGCCAGTCTGCAAGCCATGTTCTCGTCCTCTTTCAGCTGCGAGATTGTAGTAATGGCGTCCCAACACTTTTGGACTCGTGGCTCTTGTTGGAATGAGTCTGAGTGTAGTACAGCTGATGGGCTTCCAACTCAAAACAGCCCCTGTATTTTAAGGCTGTATGCAGATACACAGAAAGAAAGACGTTTCTTTGAGTGGGGTTTACCTTGACTTTATTTATCTCGTTATTAACTCGCATCAAGCCATCCAGGTTGATCCATGAGACCATCATTGTTAAGCCTACCCATCTTCCACCAAAACAAAGGCACCAAGCTCACAAGACATTGCCAGCCTAAACACCGCCTCGCTATTAAACGACCCCCCAGAACTTTGTCCTTTAGGAAACTACACCAATACCTACACTCTAGAGCACCATGACCCAGATCGACAGAGTGCCGATACCCCAGATGGCCAAAGGCATTCATCGACTGGAAACACACCAGGATGGCCATAAGAATCGGGTCTTGTGTCGTATGGGCTCTACTAGCACTCAGAGCTGCATCTTTATGCACCGCTATATACCTCATGGAGCGTGGGTTGACTACGAATAATCGACGTATCCTCCTAATAGTCTCAAGTTTTCGCTCTACAAGAACACGGCGTTTTTGAACTGCTCTTCGATTCCTGCCAAGTCTGTCGATTGCGAGGCTCTCAAGGACATGTCGGGAGATGCGAGACTCTAGGATGTCCTGGCCACTAGGACCTAGAAGATAGGTCAACCTTAGAAGTTTCATAGCCGGTGCACTGCCATGCAGTGCTTCAAGGCCTACAAGGTCATCCCCTCACAACCATACCCATCTGCGCATATCGCGAATGGCTTCTCAGTCTGGGTATCTTTCAGCATCGCTTTTCTAAGTTTGTTCTGGTCCCTCAGGGGGTACATACAGGGTGCACGGGGCTTGCCTCTCTGAGACATGACGATGACCAGTATGAGCCTGTGGCTTTTAGTGAGGAGTAACATACTGTTCATTCTGCTTTGAGCCCTTGGAGGTATTGTTTTGATGTTAATACTAAGTGGAGGGCTTTATGGATTGCGAAAGCTTGGCTGGACGCTTGAAGGACTAAACACCAAGGCATATCAAAGGACACATGTTCTCAGGGTTGATCAAGATAACAAAGGTGGTGCAATCTTTTCAGGCCATGTTTTTGTCTTTCAACGGCCCCCTCTTGCTATACATTTCTGGCCACCCGACGCCCTCTTACACATCGACATAACTCCCATTAGTTACAAAGTGTATGCCTCTTGACACCAACCTGGGCTCTCCCTCCATGGACCTTTCTGTTTGTAATTCGGCGTTCATGGCAACCCCAACCGCCGTAGTATTTGATCATCAAAGACATAGTCCAGCCTGAAACACCAACAACCACGCTTCTAACAATAGAAGGGTTTCGCATTCCAACGACAGCGCAGGGCTGATGAGACAATCTCCTTGCCCCTTGAAAACAATTGACTCGTCACATCTTGGCGGGCGAGATCTGTCTGATCGTCGCAACTTGTGGAAAAACACGTGGGTGATCAGGAGCCTGGATATTGTGTGGTTGGTGGAATGGTGGAGATTGATGCTTGCATCCCTCACTTGATCACATACCCATTGATGTTGGATACAGCGATGTCTCCGGCTGTGACGAGCTGTGTGCCGGGTACTGAGCAGGCAAGTGACTTTGCCCTTGCAGAGGCAACTCGATGAGGTGAGACCTCTTGAGTGCAGTCATCTACCTCATCAGATAATCTGGTAAGATGCAAAATAAGTGATGTGATGCAACTCGCAGACACTACTACAACAGCCTCCCTATAAGCTGTCGAACTCTTTTTACTGCAGCACAGTGGCAAACGTCCAACATAAGGTACTCAAAAACTCGGCAAGCTCACACCTGAATCTCAATATCCGCAACAAGTGCTTCATCTCCCCTTTCCACCCTCCTCCATGTCGATCATACACCTGTGTCACTCAGAAAGAGATCGAAATGTCCTTCAGCAACGCCTTGATGATGACTACATGCAACATTCAAGTACACTCAATCCACTCTGCATTTCCACATCGGCGTCAGCGGCTACGCCCTCAAGGAGTCGTTGCCGGTGTGGTAGATACTGGGGCTATTCATCGGTGGATCTGTTGGTCGTTGATCGTCGACTGGATTTTGGCAAGAGGAGGATCAGCGTTGACGAGTATGACCTTGGTTTCTCCTGGATATCGACTCCTGAGCGTGTCTGTCCGTCTTCAGCTGGAAGATGAGTATAAGTATCTCATCTTTCACCGACTTATACCTGTTTCCTCTCCCCATCATCACATCATCCACATCACAGACCATCATTTCCAACGCTCTTTTCACACACTCTTTCTTTTAACCAACCTTCAAAATGAAGTACACACTCCTTACCGCTGCTGCCCTGGCCACCGTCGCCATCGCCGCTCCTGCCCCTGAAAAGGCCCTTTCTCTGGGAGACCTGGGACTTGGTGGTGGTGGAGTTGGCAACAAGGCCACTGTCGACGGCGAGCTCCTCAACCTCAAGATTGACCTCCGACCCATCCTAGAAATCATATTCGGCAACGGCAAGAATTTCGAGGTCCCAACACATAGCAAGACCAAGGCCAAGCGTTCGCATGCCCAGGGTGCTCAGCTTATCAAGGCCGTCAAGGACCTTTTGGGAAAGATCCAGGGTCATAGCACTGATGTTGGTGGGTTAAATCATCTCCATGATAGAATTTTCGCTCTCTGACTCTTTCCAGATAACATACTGCTCAGAATCAGGTCCGGCGGCCTCTCCAGGAGCGACGGCACCAGGCAGTGTCTTGACCTTATTCAGGTCATCTCGTCCCTGCTTGATGGAACCCTCGGCAGCCTCACCGGCTTCCCTAGCATTGGCAACAACGACTACGATCAAGAAGAACTCCTCGGCCTCCTTGGGGGTCTTACAAAGACTCTCTCCAACACTGTCAGCAATGTCGCCCGTACGCTGGGAGTAGGAGGAGGCCAAGTCGGATCTGGCTCCTTGACCCCCGTCACCACGGGTCTCTCCAAGCTCCTTGAGTGCGTCCTGGGTATTGACCCTAGCCTTGGCACTGGTCTCCAGGGAATTCTCAACTCGATCCTTGGCGGAGTTGGTACTGGCACCGGCACCGGCACCGGCAACGGGGTTGGACTCCTCGGTGGTCTTCTCGGCGACGTCCTGAGCCCCGTGAAGGGTCTCCTGCGCTCTCTCAACCTCAATGTTGGTATCAACGTCGGAGGTCAGGGCTCAGTCGGTGGCGAGACCGACAGTGATTCAGACGATTCCTCTGACGACGAGGATGGCGGTGAGGATGGCGAGGGCAGCGGTTCCTCTGGCTCTGGAAGTGGTTCTTCTGGCTCTGGTAATGAATCTCCTGTTTACAATGTCCCTACCTAAGTCCTGGGACGGTAGCCTCGGAGAGTCGCTATACACGACACGCATCTTTTTCTTAGCCTTCGACTTCATAGAGAACGTTGAGGGAAACTTGGCAGCAATGCCTCCTTAGGGACACATATTGGACAAAGACACTCGGCGGTTGGTCAACCGATTCAGTTAAATATGCATACAGCATGGCTGGAAGAAGAATAAGAAGAGGCCCATGGCCAAAATGTATAGACATTACAACAGATAGGTCTTATTTGTCAACCAATTCTTGAAATGTCTCGCCAAGTCGCGTGGAATGTGACGGTGCATGGCTGACTTACACTGAGACCTGGATAGAACTAAAAGAGTTACGTGCGTATGTTAAGTCATGGGAGCACCTATGAATCATTATATGTGACAAGACACCAGGGTATCAAACCAACACGCCATATGAAAACAAACCCATCATCCAACGGTGCTCAAGTGCTGGTGCCAAAAGAGGCACATGCAATGGCCGCCAGATCCAACCCCAAACGCCTTCCTCCGTAGTGTGGCCCAATTGTGAATAACAGTTATAATCAAGAGTCCCAGCTCCTCGAGGAACCGGTGTTGGTGATGGTGGAACTGTCCAGGCCGATGCGCTTCTAAGCATCGTCGATCTGGGTGCCGTCATCATCATACTCCATCACCTCCTCTAGCGCCGCCAGGCTCTCGTTGTCGTGTCCGGCTTGCCGTCGAGCAGTCAGCGCCGCGATGCGCCTGTTGTCCGGCCGAAGGATGCTCCACATCTCTCCCGTGACGGCCACGGCGCTCACGTCAGATCCTCCACGGGACATCATGGCCTTCATCCAGGCATACTGCTGGCCCGAGAGGCGCCAGACCATATTGTACGCAAAATTGTAGCCAAGCTTGAACATTGTCGATGCCTTGAGGAGCTCCCACTTGCTCAGCGCAGGGTCTCCATTCCAGGGGTCGAGGAGAGGCTTGACTTGTCTAGAAGTCGTCAACTCGGCCGGCGGCTGGAATGAAGACCACTTTTGGTGGAGTTCCTTGACCTTGGCCCCAAACTCGTTGTTCTGAGTGTCAGCCTTACTGCCAGCCATTGTCACCTTCCATTCCTTTGTCGTCTCTGAGATCTTGGCGTGCAGGACCTCCATCAGCCTCTTAATGATCCTGGAGCCTTCTTTCTGGGCCTCAAACTCATCATTGAGACGAGCCAGGTCCTTATCCCAGGGGTAAACATCGTGGCCGTGGAGAGCGTCGTGGAACTTGGTCAACGCTACTCTTACTGTGTTCTCGGCGACATCAAACTTGAGATAGTCGAGAATGTGACTGGAGCCATCTCTGTTGATATACCTTGAGCTTCTTTCGTTGTGGTACTCGGGGTCTTTGCCTCGCATCTTCATGTCACGTTTGAGCCGCTCGTAGTCCTCGCGTGTGAAAAGTAGACCCTGTTTAGCTTGGTCGACAAGAAGGCTGACCAACGTACTGAGCGCCACGGCACGTTCACTATTGACGCCTCCCTCGAAATAACAGAGCTTCTCTTTGAACACGGTGCAGATGCCCAAGTAGGATGGCTGCATGCTGAAGGAAATGGCCGAGTGCAGGAAGTCAGCACAGGCACTGTCCACATCGATGCTTGTGCTCAGGATCGACTCGAAGCTTGGGTTGGACTTTCGAAGATATCCCTGCTTGACAAGGTCGGGTTCAACAGGCTTGGCCGCGTTGCTAAAGTTTTTGACGATTTGGGGGTCCCAGCAAACCCAAGCCTTGTCACCGTCGTAGTCACCACCAGAGAGAAGATCAGCAAGTGGCGATTTGCCCTTGGAAGAAAATACAATCACATCCTTCAACCGCTTGAGGTTGGGTCTGAATACCGCCTTGACCTTTTGGATGTCGCTGACAAAATGGGCCGGAGCTCGAGCGACCAAAATGTCGATGCCATCCAGCAGTGTGTCTGACTCGCCGTCGGCTTGAAACTTGGACGAGAATGCAAGTTGAACCTCCCCCTCTTCCAGTGTCCCAGTAAAGTCAGCAACCATGTACGCATAGGTTGATCGCGGGATCTTGATGTTCATCTTCGCTTTGAGCTGATCTGCCTGCCGCTTTTGCATACTCCAGACGAGGTCCCTCAGATAGCGACACTTGGTTGCCTCGAAGCCTGCATCCAGCATGTACGAAATGACGTCCTCGTCTCGTTCTGGCAGACCGCCCAAGAATGGGATATGACCAACACTCGAGCGATCGAATCCACGATGCGTCCAGCCGCGAAGATTGGTCGAATGTGACATGGCAGCCATCTGGCCACCGATCTCCTCATCAAGACCATTAACCAAGTGGCTAGCAATAGCATCCCGCATCAGACGGGGTCGGGGAGCCTGGGCCTCTAGAACGGGGATGAATTGCTGATTTAGAGCTGCCGACCTCAGCTCTCGGGACCATTCACGCACTTCGAATGTCCGATGGTGGACGTCCAGGTAGTCGCAATCCCATTTCCTCTGAGACGGGTACGTCTCTATCCAGTCGTCATCGTCAAGGCCGTCATCCTCAACATCGACAATCCACATCCCCTTGGCGCTGCCGATACGGGCTTGGAACGCACAAGGAGCCTCTAGAAGGCCAAGACGGGTCGCCACCTTGCGCGCAAGGCTTCGGGACATTCGGCCTATACCGTCACCCATGTCTTTCTGGGCTTTCTTGTCTGCTTCGCTCATGTATTTGTGAAAGCCCAGCATGGTGTCTTGATGGCGAAACTGATTCGGTTCAAGGGCAATGGTGGGGACCGTCTTGCTGAGGTCTAACCAAAGAGTCAGCCAACTTCACTGGCGTCTATTCTGAATACTCACTGAGGGCAAGTCGAGAGAACAACTTGGGAACGGGCTGCCGACAGTTGCGCTCAACGCCAATGGCCCAGTTCAAGAGGTCACAACGTCGCATCTTTGTGCGATTTCCAGGGCTTGTGGCCTCTTCCTGTGGTGGATACTGATGATCAGGGAGACGGAAGTTGATACCGTCAGTCGCGAAAAAGTAGACGCGCTCCTGCATGATGGTCATGCTCTTGTGAGGAGGCCGAGGATCCTTGACCGTCTTCTTTGCGTTACGAGTGAAGAACGGCACCCACGAACGGCCTACAAAATAATGGGAACTGTCAGTCAGCCATCTTATGACCTTGTTTGGGCCCCCTTCATCCTGCTTGATAACCTCCGGCGCATCTCTGGAAGTAGGGTTCGGCATGACAATCTCCATGAAACGGTCCGCGCCGAATCGACGAGCCAGTCGGTGGCCAAGTTCAAGCCGAGGTGGCTGAAGCTTGAGTTTGTACAATGGGCCATAATTCTCAGTGTTGTAAGCCAGCTCTGCCAGCAACGCGACCGTCTTGTCTTGGGCTGCAAAAGTGCCCAAGGCTGCGTCCCAGGCAGAGCGGTCACAAGCGGGAGGCAGACCTTGGCCCACAAAGAGTCGATGCGAAAGCAAGATCTGGCCGCGGAATTTGCTCTGATCATGCCAGGTATCATTGGGCTTGTAGTCAATATCCCATTGAGACAAGTCCACCTGGCAGTGAAGCGCAGCCCGTGTGAGCTCCCACAGGATGATCAAGGGAGCATGGTTCAATCCGGGAATTGGAAACTTGGCTGCATTATAATCAGTAAGTGGTCGCAAGCCCTCTTCAGGTGGACTACTCACGCCAGATTTTTCGTAGTCGATCAGCCAGGGCACACGATGGCGGCTCTCTCGCAAACACTGGAGTTCCGAGAATCGGCGTCTCCAGCTCAGCCATTTCTGGGAGACTAGAGTAGGCTGTGGCAGGACTGCTTGATCGAATAGGGGCCTCAAATCTGATATCAAGTGGCTGAGGTCGGATGACAGGCCGAGGCTTTTCCACAGGTGGGAGCACAGGTTCCTCAACGGGCTCAATTGGCACTTGATAGCCATATTTGTTCACCGAAAAGGGGATCGGGGGCTCGCAATCCACACGTCTTCTAACGGGTTCAGGAGGGGGTTGGTATTCGAACTGTCGTAGGCTGTGAGAAAACGAAGTCTGGGGATCCTTGAATGAACGGTTGGTCATGACAGTAGTCTGAGTGCTGGCCGCATAGTCATCATTGGCAGCAGAAAAGACAGTTGAAGCGAGTGAAACCTTGCTGGAGTTGAAAGAACGATTCCCAAAAGACAAAGCATGCGAATTGGAAAAGCTGGTGGTGGCACTTTGGACGCCATTGGAGTGTGTGCTAGAACGTGTGGCAGAGTGTGTGGTAACAGTAGCTGTACCTGCGTCTTGAGTTGCGGGCCGTCCCGCGAATGAGCGACTCGAAGTGCTGGATCGAACTGGGATGTCATCGACGCTGTTGCAGGGCGAATCCGCTCCAGGACCATCTGTGGAGTTTCTGTACCGCTTTGCACTAGGATCTGGAAACTCATCCGAATTACGCTTCGAGTATCTTGTTCGCGGTTGGTTAACAAGATTATCGTCCTTCAGCAACCGTAAGAGAAACTCTTGGAGTTCGGCCCGCTCCTCGGGGGTCAAGCGGGAACGATGTGGGCCATTGGATGCTCTTGGGGTGGTGTCAGGGTCGGCGCGGGGCTTTTCGATCCAATGCCTGAGATGGTCGTCGGCCTGCTCGCGAAACCGGCCAAAGCATCTCGAGAGTCGGTTGGGGTCTTGGAACTTGAGGTAGTGCGCGCGACGGTAGATGGCATCCGCGCGGTCCTGCTCCTTTGTGCGACGCTGCAGCCGGCGCTTACTGGGTGAGAGAGTCGGGTCGGGAAGCTCGAGGTCCAGCTGGAAATCAAAGCTGAGCGACCGGATTGTACGATTGAGTTCCTCTTGCGCCTGAGACCTCCGGGAAGCCGGAAGAGCGGTCGACATGACGGACCATGCGCACGCAGCAAGCCAAAAGTCAAAATGAATGCGATCCAAGCAGCCACGACGTGGCGCTCCAACGATTGTAGGTGAAGTCGTTGCGAAGGTTTCGGTCAATGCGCCAGATATCTCCTGGCGCTAGACTTGCTCAGCCCTGCAGTACAGGAGTCGCAGCCTCGAGGAACTGGCTCAGAGGATCAAACAGCTTGAAAGTCACAAAAAGAAAGGTGATTGGACAAAAAGATGGTAGCAGACCCAGATGCGAGAGAGATTGGCGAAGAGTGTGGTAGAGATGGGATGGACAGTGAATGGGTTGCCCCCGCGCAGAGAACGGGAGCAAGGGGACAAACCACGTGAGAAATATCGAGACATGACGTACTAGGCTCTGGGTGTTTGCTTGTCGCAGGATTTGCACTTTGCAGCTGCTTGCCGCCGTGAGGCCAGCCAGCCATGGATGTTGTTTTCTCTTGTCTCAGCGTTCAATTCGCCTGGCTCAGCCCACGGACACACCACAAACCACGCGTGTAAACCTGAGGCATCATATTATCTTTCCCAAAGGGTAGCTATAAAAATATCAATCAATTATTAAAAGAACAATCTATATTATTACCTTTTATGATGATATTTCTTCCGTTTTTCCAGTATCTTGACACAGATTATTCTCATAATACCATCAGTGTTTGACGAGTCAGAGCTAAGCTTTCTACCTTTTGTACCTCATTTCCTGACCGTGCCAGTGCCTTGGGCAGCTGCAGCTGGGCTGCAGCCCGGAAACGGCCTCTATTTATCCGAAGCCGCAGATCGGCACACCGTCCTCTTCCTCGTACTAGACTGTCCGTCTGTACTGTACTGTAACAGTGTAACTGCATCCCTCCCGCTCACCCGCCCCAACCAACCAAACAGATTGCCAAGGCTCCTCCTTCTCCAACCAAAAAACGCCAAACCGGCGCTCTTGCTTGAATTGAAAGCCGAACCGGCCCCGCCATCACCGCCGCATCTTCCCCTCTTCGCCCGCATCGTGTATGGAGACGCTCGGAATTCGGCATTCGTGAAGCCTCATCTGGTATCAAAACATTGCTTCGTCAGGACCATCGCGACGTCTGTTTGGCTCCGTGGCTCGATTCTGAGCCGCCCACCCGCTTAATCATGGCTGAGAACCCTAGCCCAGACGAGCGGGTGCCCATTGATGAGTTGACCCCAGAGGAGGCGAGTCGCATCATCCATTCTCACCGCAAGGTTCGCTATGGTGAGTTGAGTCTCTCTCTCCATCAAGGCGCGATGCGATGCGAATAGCTTCGCGCCGACCGGCCCGTCTCATCCGCTGACCGACGTGCCAGGTACCGCATGTTGGCCCTGCCGCCAGCGCAAGGTGAAATGCGACAACAAGCAGCCCTGTGAAAACTGCGTCAAGAGAGAACATCCTCGGTTATGTTCCTATAAGCCCAACCGCTCATCCACGGCCAAGAACTCAGCGTCGGCCGCTCCTTCAGAGGCCAGTCTGAGCAACCGCAAGAGGACGCTCTCCTTTACTGACTCTCGACCCGACGAGAGCGTGCGCAAGGTTGAACGCCAGGACAGCTGGCCACGGACCATCGGTGGGCATCCGCAAATTCTGAATAACCTCGGGTCAGGCCACCAGCTAACAGAAACACCACAGCGAGCCTTGATGAGCCGGAGCCTGCGGGCGACCGCTATCTGGGCCAGAACAGCATTCCCGCCCTGCTGCGCGAGCAGTCTTCACCCATCAACAAGGGCGAGAGCGTCGACATCCGCCAGGACATGCGGTCCATCCTGGGCTTGGACACGTCGGCGCCATTCCCGCTGATGTCGGCCCATCACCTTCAGCGGATGACGCAGGATATTTCAAATGAACTGCCATCTGATCGCGAGGTCATGAAGTGAGTTTGCGACCGCAATAGCCGTGGCCGTGAGCCCGGACTGCAGCGCTGACAAGCTTCTCCAGGCTGTTCCGTGCGTACAAGGAAATACCGCAGCCGTTCTGGGGATTCGTCATGGACATTGACGACCTCGAATCCAAGCTCATGGTTTACCTCGAAGATCGCTCTCGAAGCGCGACCAACGGCGTCAAGTCGACCAGGCCAGTCCAAGCATCATGGCTCGCCATACTATTCGCTGTCTTGGCCGTCGGCTCACAGTACCATGAATCTCCTTATCATATTCGAACCAGAGACTCTCAGCGATACATCCAGATTTCTTTCCATTTTCTCCGGCTGGGCAACTTTCTTCTCCGGTAGCGACAGCTTCTCGTCCTGACTCAAGTTAGCCATACTGACTTGATTTAGACCCTCGTTCGATTCGATCCAAGCACTTCTTCTCACCAGCTTTGTACTGCTCAACGATATGAAGGCCGAGGCATCGTGGGCACTAATGGGTCTGACCTGTCGTCTTGCTCAGTCTCTAGGTCTGCACCGAACAACACCCAGCGACAGCCGTGACAGTACGCCCCCGAACACACAATCGAAGGAAATGATCCGACGAAGGTTATGGTGGAGCTGCGTTTGGCATGATACTCTGACATCGCTCTCCTTTGACAGGTGAGCTCGACCGGACGCTGATGTGATAGATCTCCCTAATCCCTTGTTAGATGTCCGATGACCAACTTTCCCTGCTGTCCCATCCCTGTCATGTCACCCACGCCGAACGGCAACTATTCATACCTCGAAACCATGTATCACCTCATGGAAATCATCTCGCGCCGTCTAAACCCCGATGTAATGATGAGCTCGTCGTATGCGCAAATCGTCGACAACTGCGAGGCTGTCGAGAGCCTTCGGAGTCGCACCTCGCCACAACTCCAGTTCAAGGAGAGCTGCAAGACGGCCCTTGATCGATTACAACACTACGCCATTCGCCTCCATACTTCCTTTGTCATCTCGGTGGCGTGCCGCCCCGCGCTACGGAGGGACTGCGAGTTCGAGCCAGACCAGAGGAAGAGCCTCGCCGATCGCTGCAAAGACAACCTAACCGAAACCGTCCGCATGTTCCTGGCCATGCACCAATTATCAGCTATCCCGACTAGGAGCTGGGCCTTTACGTACCACGGCCTATCATCAGCGCTCCTGCTCGGAATACTCTGCGAGACAAAGACCGACCCCGAGGTCCGACAGTTGCAGGGCGACCTAATCGCAGCCCTGTCTGCCACGGCCGCCAAGGACGTTAGCTCACCTGAGCCTCACGTCATGACGACTGACAAGGACATTGAGCTCTCCGGGCCGCTCTACCGAGCCCTGACGGCGCTCAAGAACATTTACGATCATGGCTCCATCGTGCCCACCCACCTCAAGAAGGAGGGTGACGCCTCTGCCGCCGGCAGCGGCAGCCGGACGCCTCAGTTCCCCTTCGGACCCGGGGGTCAGCTCGCCGGATCCAGCAACCCGCTCTTCCGCAACGTCCCACAGAGCGCCGACCCGCGGGAGGATGCCGCCCTGGCCATGGCAGAGATGCAGAACGGAGGGGCTGCGATTCAAGACTTTACTGGGTTAGTACCGAGTCGTTTCCTCTCTCCAAGTGTAAACTCTTCTAAAATCACACTCTATAAATCTAGCATCCCGTATAGTCAGCAGGTGCAGTCTAATAACAACATTAATCTCGACAGCATGGCTCCGATGAATGTCGATCCCACTCAGTATATGGCTCCCATGGATCTGTACGAGTCCATCTGGGGTGGTAAGTTTCTCTCGTACTTTGCCCACTGCAGCTTTGGTCCAGAAGCTAACTCGACATTGCCTTTTCAGAATCGCCGGACCCGTGGAATACGGGAATGGACTCGTTAAACTTTGACTTTCTAGCTCAGCCGCCACCAGGACAGCCACAGCAGCAGTTCTACTTTTAGCATGGCTCAGGGCGAAGCTGTGTAACACGACCACATTCGGGAATTTGGGACCTGGTACCTTGCAGAGACGAATAGACGGATTTCTTTTCAAGTCGGGGATGGAGAGATTGTACACACAACAGGTATGGCGTGACGGCACGAACGGCTTCGGGAGGGCAACTTGCTTTTGAGCCAAGCGCATCTAGGGATTCAAAAATCATGGTAATATTCAAGTCATTGCTTTTCTTGGTCGGTGCTTTCTTTCCGATGTGAAGAGCCAGGCTTGTATAGCCTGGATCTCCTCTACCTTGGGCTTAGGGGGAAGAAGCGCCGGGCCGTCACTTGAACGGCTCCCACGGCAGTATTGGTTCAAAACCTTGCAATCGTCAGCGCTCTCTTTGATCTTCCCGACGCCCTGAAGGCGTTCAGATCGCGCTGGGCAGTCTAGGGCCGGAGGTTACACGCCCGTCAACTTGAGTGTCTCGGGGTGCTAAACCGTCTCGGCCGCGAGACAAGCCACGGGCGACAAATCAGTGCTCATCATCCGATTGCGGTTTGTACCGTGAGTTCCGTGGGGGAATTTGAATTGTCTCGGCCGCTGAAGATCTCGGAGATTTTACTCATTCAGACCTCATGGTTTCAACGGCTGGAAGAAGTGTCCCCAAGACTGAAGTAAGTTTGTTCTTTGTTTTTTGTCTACTTCTTCCGTCGAGAGGTGGTGGCGACTATCTTCTTCTTGATATGCTTGGGCATCTTCTCCTTGCGCTTCTCGCGCTTGGCCTCCTTGACGGCCTGCTTGTGTGCCTTTTGAGAGAAAACGGGGGTTAGTGGCGCCAAGGGGCCATGGATTTAGGGGGGCACAAACCTTCTTCTCGTCCTTGTCCTCGAAGCGTCGCCCGCGGGGAGTGCCCTTTTCGAACCGGCTCTCATCGTGTGACTCGTCATCGTCGTCGAGGGATGCACCCTCGCCGTCGGTGTCGGACGTGGAGCCTTCCTCCTCGTCGGCTTCTTCTGTCTTTTTGGGAGCGATGACCTGGTCTGCCAGGAGGTTGCTGTAGACTAGGTCATTGCCTTGGCCCTGGTTAACCTTTTGCGCATCCTTTTCGATGTCATAGACTTGTTCTAGTGTCTGAGGAATGTATTGGTTTCGGAACACTTCGTTGTCAACCTCGAGTTGAGCAGCGTGGTCCTCACTCGTGGCATCTGGCCGAGTCTCATACAGCTTCTCAAGGGCCTCTGACATAGCAGGCTCCTCAACGGCTCCCTCAGGTGCCGTGATAAAGTTGAAGATGGCGCGGTCGGCGAGCGTGTCAACGCCCTTGCGACGGAAGAAATCGCCCACATTCTTGATGTCCATGCGCAGGAACTCAAGAGACCGGGGATGATCAGGCTCGACGCTCTGCGACACATCGATGATGTAAAGCTTCTCCTTGTGGTAAAGAATGTTGTACTCGCTCAGATCGGCATGGACAAGGCGACAGACCTGGTATATGCGGCGCATTATGCCCAGCAGCTGGACGTAAAGCTTATACCATTGCTGATCCACATCGTCGCCCGTCAGAATAGCGTCACGGAGGCGAGGATAGGCCCAGCCCTTGCGGTCGCCAAGAAAGCCCATGACCAAGACGTGAAGCTTAAGGTTGATGGGCTCTGGGCAGGGAATACCAGCGTTGTAGATCCTGCGCAGGTTTCGGAATTCCTTCTCAGCCCAGAGCTTGACCATCTTGCGGTTGTTTCCCTTGTCGAAGCCACCCTTGAAACGGTGCTCGCCAGTAATGTAGCGCTCGCGGTCCTTGAAGCTCAGGATGGCCGTCTTGTAGACCTTGATGGCCCTCTGGGTGGTCTCGCCGGTGCGGTCGTCGTGCAAGACGGCGCCGTAGACGTTGGCCTCCTTTCCTGTGCTGATGGCGCCATGGACTTCGCTAACGGAGCCGCGGTTGATCATCTGGAGGAGAATCATGCGGGTGCGCTGATCCAGGACCTGCTCGCTGGTGGCGCGGTCTGCCTTGTCCTTGTCCTTGTCCTTGTCGGCATCCTGCTTGACCGAGTCGAGGCGAATCTTGGCGGCGTGCTTGGAGAGGGCGGAGACTTGATCGTCGATGCTGGCAAAGGTGTTTGCGGTGGGCTTTTGCTGGTTTGAACGGGGGAGAACAGCGCCATCTTGGGCGCTGCGCTGGCGGTTGTAGGATTTTGTCAGGTCGCCGCCGTCAGCGGACCATTCCTTCTCGTCAAAGTCTTCATCGTCGTCAAAGATGTCGTCGAGATCATTGTCGTCTTCCTGACCCTCGAGGGCAGGATTCTCTCTCTGGGCCTGCAGCTCGCGGGGGATCTCCTCAGTCTTCTCGTAGCCCTGGTTGGCCGTGTAGGTGTATGGCGGCTGGTGAGGAGCAGCCGGGGAGGCGGTGGCATCGCCTGCCGTAGGATCCATGGTGAAAGGATTCGGTCGCTCGATGGTGTCGAGAATGGTAGTTTGCGAGTATCTCGTGAAGTTTAAGGGCTCGAGACTAGGGGACAAGAGTTCAAGAGGCGTTGTGGAATTTTGTGGGCAACCTTGAGAGAAGTTGTCGCGGGGTTCAAAAACGTTATCTTATCATCTCGTCGTAAATTGTGTGCGGAAGGAGCATTTTTAGGGACTTTTTAGTGGGGTTGACTTGACTTGCTGTATTTGGTGACTCATGAGGGGCGAATTTCAATATGGATGAGCCATAGATTATCACTTTGCACCATTGCTAGCCATTGCCACTACTGTATGACGATCTCTGATATGACAGCCCTTGGTGTTGACAACAGTCTTGGTGTTTACCACAGCCTTGCTATAGGGCGAGCCTCATTGCGGATATGGCTTCAGCCTCGCCCTCCTGGGCCAGCTTCCCCAGGGCCAAGACATGATTCGGCTTTCAGCTCCACCACTGCTCGCATCGAAATGTCGAGTCAGTCAGCTCATTCCCTGGGAGCCTGGGCCATGTCAATGTGACGCCACTATCGCCATACCATTTGGGGACCTGCATGCGTGGTAGTGTGGCTACGCAGGTACCCGAACGGAAAGCAACGATGCTCCAGATCAAGTGATCTGCAAAGGGTCTTTTCCAACAGCTTTGGGGACCGTTCGACACTCGTCGATCGCTACCTCAATATGACTGACAGGGTATCGACGTGGCCTCCATGAGCGAGTTCCTGGCGATCGGGCCTCTGGACCGGCAACTCAAAACCACATCAGCTCCTCCGGGAGCAAATCAGATATCGCCGCCAGTTACCAAGCCCGGAGCTGCCTCCATCCGCTAGCCATGCCTGGCGGGAGGTGCCTTGTCTCGGCCGCCGTCAAAGGTATTTCTCGGGTCTAGTCCTAGTCCAAGTCGTTGGGAATGTGGACGGGCAGCCATACTTAACTGGATTCAGGAGCATTCCTCAGCTATCCCCTTGGACACGGGCCACATTCCTTGATAAGCTCTCCGCGATGGCTTCACCTACTCTAGGCTTGGCCAGAATGCCGTCAATCGGGATCCAGAAGTGTCTCGAAGGCGTCGTCACCCTTGATCCGGCCTCATGGGCCTGCCGCACTGCTGGGCTGGCCTCATGGTCGAATGTCTTGAAATATCAGGGTCCTGGCGCCCCATCGTCTCACTCCAGTTCTCCCCGAGGACTACAGACATCAATCACCACCTTCGCAAGTCATCATGAAGTTCAGCTCGGTTGCCCTCCTGCTTCTTGCAGGTATCGTCAACGCCAGCGCCGCCCCCCTAGAGGATGCCGACAGCGAAGAGGTCCCCCAGATCGAAGAAGACCTTGTTCCCCAGGATAACGGCACACACCTCGTGCCCCGAGCCCATGGCAAGAAGTTTTCCCTTGACCAGGTCACCAACAGTCACTACAAGCAACCTGATGGCACTGCGGCGATGGTGCAGGTGTTCAACAAGTACAAGAAGCCACTGCCTAAGAAGCTCAAGCAGGCTGTGGCGGCCAAGAAGAAGATCACCAACGACAAGTTCAAGATGAAAGTCGGTGAGTAAAGATGAATAGACTGTACCAACTATGTCTGACTCTCTTAGGGAAAATGAAGGGCACAGCCTCAGCAACACCTCCCAAGTACTACGACTCCCAATACGTTGTCCCCGTCAGGATTGGCACACCACCTCAGACTACATATCTCAACTTTGATACTGGTTCCTCTGACTTGTAAGTCTTGAAGAATATCTTTTCAGCATGACTCAACTAACCCCGTGCAGCTGGGTCTTCTCGACCGACACATACCTGCCTGACCAGGCCGGCCACATTCTTTACAAGCCAGAAAAGTCCAAGACCAGCAGACGACTCTCCGGACAGACGTGGAGCATCGTGTATGGAGATGGCACCGGCGCCAACGGCATCGTCTACACCGACAGAGTCCAGGTCGGCAATACATTCGTCACCAAGCAAGCAGTTCAGTCAGCGACGGAGGTCTCGGAGGGTATCGCACGGGATAAGTTCTCTCATGGCATCGTGGGCCTCGCCTTTACCACGCTCAACACTGTCCGACCCACGGTGCAAAAGACGTACTTTGACAACGTCCAGAAGAGCCTGGCCCTCCCCGTCTTCACAGCCAACCTGCAAAAGGGCAAGGCAGGCAACTACAACTTTGGCTACATCAACCAGGGCGAGTACTCGGGGACCATCAAGTTCAACGCTGTTGACAAGGATAGCCCCTGGTGGCAGTTTACAGTCGAGGGCTTCCAGATTGGAACTGGCTATCCCTACCACAAGTACAAGTACTCAGCCATCGTCGACACTGGAACAACGCTCCTTCTGGTGCCCGACCTGATCGTCAAGGGCTACTACAGGAAGGTCAAGGGAGCCAAGCTCGACCCGAAGCAAGGGGTGTGGACGTTCCCCTGCACATCGAAGCTCCCCGACTACTACTTTGGCATGGGCAACTACCGCGGCAAGGTTCCCGGACACTACATCAACTACGGACGTCTCACACAGGACACTTGCTACGGCGGCATCCAAAGTTCCGAAGGTATCGGATTTGCAATCCTAGGAGACATCCTCCTCAAGGCGCAGTTTGTGGTGTTTGACCTCAAGACACGGTCAGTTGGATTCGCTAACAAGAAGACGGTAGCAAAGTGAAGGGAGGGGAGGGGAAGGGAAGGAAGGTCAAGGCACACAAAAAATTGAATTCCATTTGTGGTTTGCATTGGGAAGCGATGGCGTCTTGTGGCAGCAGGCCGGTCCCTGCGTTAGCTTGAAAGGTTAATGACTAGCCCATTATTATGGATGGAATGAATAAATTCAAGTTCAAATCAATCAAGAATTCAGTTCCGCATCTGTACTCAGTAACGTTTAAGGCTTACAAATGGCTTGAAGATGCAATCCTGCATGTCCGGGATATGAGCCGGGTATAGCGCGACTGTGGGGATCAACGATGACGCTTGATAATCGACTCAACGTTAAATACCACGTTCAACGTGAGACTAAACGAATGACGTTACAAATCAGTACTCGCTTACAGCAGACGGAGCAACTTGAGAATAGCCTCATGCCCGGAGATTAGGGATAAGCAAGAGATAGAACCGAGCATAGCCAAGGCCAAGAGATCTCTCGTACGGCCCTCGGGCCTGTTGAGCGCCACTCAGCGTGACATCAGCGGATCCCCAACGCATCAGATCGGCAGATCAAACCCCACAGACTTTGGAGGCGACTCTGGATCACAAAGCAGTAAAACGACGTAACGTAATGGGCGGGTGAATAAGCTATAGCCTATATACGAGCCATCGCCCCCTTCAGCCATGAGAATGACGGATCAACAAGACCTAGAACGGGACACGGATACGCCCCTCAAACTCTCGGTCGCAAACCTGCAAGCCCTGGACCGCCTCAACGACCCTTCACTGTGCATCATGAACGTCAACATACTCGTCCTCGGCGCCGGAGAGCTGGGGCTCAGCGTCCTTGAGGCCCTGGCTGTGCACCCGCTCCGGCAGGAGAGGCGAGCCCGGATCTCGGTCCTACTGCGACAGGCGACGCTCGACTCGGCCGCCCCGGACAAGAAGAAGCTGATCCAGCACATCCGGGCCCTCGGAGCCGACTTTGAGGCCGCCGATGTGGTCAATGCCAGCGTGGCCGAGCTAGCCGCCGTCTTTTCCGGCTTTGACGTGGTCGTCTCGTGCACCGGCATGGGCCTGCCCGCCGGCACCCAGGTCAAGCTCCTCGAGGCTGTTGTTGAGGCCAAGGTGAAGCGCTACTTTCCGTGGCAGTTTGGAATGAACTACGACATCATCGGCGAGGGGAGCTCGCAAGACCTGTTTGATGAGCAGCTCGAGGTGCGCCGAGGCCTGAGGGCGCAGAGCGACGTGGATTGGGTGATTGTGTCAACAGGATTGTTTATGAGCTTCCTGTTCCTCGAAGCCTTTGGGGTTGTTGACTTTGGAAGGAGGACGGTGCGAGCGCTAGGCAGCTGGGACAACACCATCACGGTGACTACGCCGCGGGACATTGGTCGCGCAACGGCAGAGGTGGTGCTGGATCCCAGGGAGGTGCAGCGGCAGGTCGTCTACACGGCGGGCGACACCATCTCGTACGGTGCGCTGGCGGATCTGCTCGAGTCCCGGCTGGGGGTCAAGTTCCACCGGGAGCTGTGGGACAAGGAAGAGCTGAAGCGGCAGATGGAGGAGGACCCGAGCACCATGGTCAAGTACAGGGACACATTTGCGCAGGGCCGCGGTGTTGCGTGGGACAAGAGCAAGACTGTGAATGCGGAGCGAGGGATCGACATGACGGACGTGGAGGAGTACCTCAAGACGCTGGATGTGAGGCTCGGGGGAGAGGAAGCATGAGAGATGTGATGGGTCAGTTTTACATGGGGAAGCTGAAAATGGAAATAGCATTGCCTAGGCGAATTGGGGGAATGAAACCTTGTTGAAGCATCCGGGGAGCGTACTGTAGCGGTTGGTGGAGTGTCTATTATCCTGTTGTTCTCACACCTACCTACCCTATTGTCACCAACATGCATCCTGCGGCTGCCTCGGGCGAGGTGATGTGATGAATTTCCTGCAGTATGCCTTGCAGCATTGTCTTCTCTATAAAATATGGGGAAAGAATACCACACATGCTGGCGTTTGAGGCCCTGTCCGGTGTCCCGATTTTTTACTGCAGTATCCGCCCGCATCACCGAGAGGCCGAGAGTGTCCGGTTTTTGTTATCGGGATTCCAAGATAGGGAGCTACCTTTGACTTATCGGCGCCGTTATCTCATGAACGTGCTGGAGTAAAAGGACGAGACGAGTATTTGACGGTACGGTTTTCTTGACCTGATTCATGAATTGCATTTGTTATCTATGCTCATGTGGATATCCTCATTTGCCGAGGGTATTTGAGTTCAATGCGACAAGGCGTCATAGGACTGTTGTCAAGAGGGACAATTCATGCGCAGCTGTTTCACAAAATTGGCCTCCTCAGGTTACAACTTCTTGGAAAATCCCCTCAAGGACTTGACGTCTTCCGAGACTTTTGGTCTTTCAGAGCCGAGCCTTGGTCACCCGGCGATGACTCTTCCAAGGCGAACCGAGAACGAGAACCGGAGATGAGAAGGCTGGCTGCCTTGCGAGCATGTATCTCCCACAGTAAACTGTATGTATAGGTACTTGGACCAAAATGACGACACCCTCTCTTTTGCTTATCGTCATGACGGCGCGTGAGTCCCAAAGTCAAACCCCCATGCTCACTAGCCAATCACGTCCAGAGACGCAAACAGTCACAAGGACGTTGCCTGGCACACACACCCAACCAAAGAGGAACATCATGCGCCTTGCTCTGTGTGTGCCTCAACGCCGCTGATAACGTATTGGGGGACCGTTCTGGTTCCTGGGTTTATCGCCTATCACCAAGCAAGCGTGGACACCCGTCTCACCAAGGTAAGCCGGGGGCTGCGCCACCCATGTTACAGAGGACGCCCGGATCAAGGCACCGTGACTCAGAACAAAGGGCTGCCTTGGTCCAGGCTGAAGGGGATTTTCCGGGGTGCAGTCGCCTGTACGCCATCGACAGCCCAGATGACTCTTTGTTCGGCATCCAATCGCCTAGGCCTCGCACCAACACGCCCCCGGATGATATAATGCCAGCCCCCTTCTCGCCCAGAGTGTTCCAGATGTCTCGACCATATTCCTGCTCTACATGTGCAAGAGCACGCAAGATATTGCATCTTTCATCCCTGTTGCGCCATCGTTGACGTTCTTTCGCAAGCATACACATCATCTATATCCACCCCGAGTCCCACATACAACAAGTCCATCTATAACACTGATAGCTTCGCCCATCATGGAGACCCTTCTCAACAGCGCTGGGGATCTTCCCTCTGCCATCTCGCAGTATAAACACTTTCCCATCACCCCTGATGCTTCCTCCAGGACTCGTGGTTACTCTTCCCGCAACCACTTTATCCGCGCCAACGCCAAGCGCCAGGCTCAGAGCACCAGCACCGGCACCGTATGCCCCTGCGGTGAGGATCAGACGAATCGCGGTGCCCGTCGTCCTCAGCTAGAAAGAGTTCTGCGCAATGAGCTCTTGTTCACTGGTCCCGAGCAGCTCCGGTTAGATTATCGAATCCGTCATCCCCGGAGTCGCGGCATCCCCCGGGGCCGCACCCAAACCGCATGCTGCTCCGATGAGGCCGAGGGCCGGGATCTTGCTCGCAGCAAGGTCCCGCTGCCCAGCGACCGATATCGACTTGTTCGAAAGCCCACACTCGAGCGCGAGGAGGCCTTCCGCGATGCTTCCACAGCAAAGGGCAATGTCCATCTGCGACGTACCCAGCCTGTGAATGATGACGATGCTGAGATTGCCGAGCTGTACCGCATGGGTCTTCTCTATGATGAAGAGAAGCAACCCGAAGAGGCCTTTGACCTCAACAGTATCCAGCACGAGGAGCCTGTGTACACTATCCGTCCTGCAAAGCGGTCACGAAAGAACAAAAAGTCACATAGCTTTAGCTTCAACGACCCCCTGCACCTGGACCTCTCCTTCACAGACCTCGGTGGCGACGACAGTATCGCCCAGTTCCTCTCTCCCACGCCCTCCGACGATGGCTTCATTCCTCAAGGAAACGGGCCCTCGACCCGCTCCTTTGCCCCCCTGCGTGTGATTTACGAGCTCGACGGTTCACAGCCGTCGTTCGACGTCGACACCTCGCAGCCCCCGGACCTCGTGTCCGACCCTATTTCAGATTATGATTGCTTCTCCGACAGCGACCTTGATGACCTCCCCTCAGAGCGGGAGGTCTGGGACAGTGCAGCCACCCCGTCCTCGGACGTCTGGGTCGTGCTGGGTGACGACTCGTAGCAGGTCCGCCTCAGAAACCCCCCGTGCCCCGTCCGGGTTTCTGCAGCAGCGTAACGGTGGGAGAGCCTCACCGCGGACTGGTCCTCACAAAACCTAGCCTTCTCAGATGTTTGAGTAGAACGGGGGTTGATAGTGGTGGATGAAATGGACACATGCAGCTTCTACTCGCCCGCCTGGTGCTCGCGGCGACAAGCTGCTTGAGCATCGCGGGTTTGGTGGAAGCTGTGTTTTGGTCTACTTTGTACATGGGTAGCGTCCATTTGAACCTGCTTTGCTTGCATAGTCTTGTGGTTTTTCATGTATAGATATTCCCGGACGCGGGACTTTTTTTATTCTTTGACCTGAGAGAATTAAACTATTTGGTCGAATTTTGACTTGTACTCGATGCTGTGACAAGACATGTATCCGCCTAGACTAAGAACCGATCGTCCCCAATCTGCACTATCGGTCCTTTTTTAGGCTCGAGAATGATCTAGTTCTACTTTATTCCTCTCGTGCTAACCTAATCTACCCTGTGACTGAACAGTGATGGTAACGTGGATACTGGACAACTCACCAACCCTATACAAGGTGGACAAGATTCAGGATCAGCTTGGGAGCTTTTCCACTGGCGTCTATTTGTCGGCCTGTTGGTTCTTTCATGGGCAAAATGTTTGAGTGATCGCAAGGGCTGGAACTCATGGTGACAATACCACTTCATCTTACTTCTCCGTCGTACGGTGTGCTTTTTTTCTCTGGGGTTTCCATATTCAACGATGCCAAGATGTGCCGGATGCCATTCAAATGCTGCATCAGGGTTAGTTATGATGGAGATTCATGGATGAGGATTGGTAAAATACTGTGCAACTCTTTAATTCAGGCGCTTGGTCATGGGAATCGATGCATCATCCCTGGAACTGATCTCCGTGTCCGATGGCGGAACAAAATCGCCGGCACCTCCAGCCGGAGCTAAGTGGGGCCGAAAGCCTAAGTTTCCGACCGGAGCCTTTTAATTCTCTCCGGGGTTTGTATAAAGAACTACATCGGCCCTCAAGTAGTTGGGCATTAAAATACGATAATGACCAGTATCGCTCGACTACAGAGGCAACACCAACAAGACAATGGCGACCAAGCTTTACGACGTTCTCATCATTGGCGGTGGCCCCGCCGGCCTCTCCATGGCAACGGCTCTCGCACGACAGTTATACACAGCCATTGTGCTCGACTCGGGAGTCTATCGGAATGCGCCCACAAAGCACATGCACAATGTCATTGGCTTCGATCACGTTGATCCTGCCGTCTTTAGAGCCAAGGCTCGGGAAGATCTGGAGAAGCGATATAGTTCCATCGAGTTCAAGTCAGCTACGGTTGAGAAGGTGAAGAAGCTTGACTCTGGAATCTTTGAAGCAGTCGATAGCAAAGGCAATGTTTACCAGGGCAAGAGATTAGGCCTTGGTACAGGTGTCAAGGATGTATTTGAGGATCAGCCTGAGGGCTATGCGGATTGCTGGGGAAGTGGCATGTAAGTAATTTCAAGTTTTGGTGATGGGATTAGAGTTGACAGCATTGTAGCTTCCACTGCCTCTACTGCCATGGCTTCGAAGAACGAGGCGCTGAATCTGTTGGCGTCTTTGCTGGAGGTATGATCACTGCTCCAGAGATGGTCTCCCACGTCGCCCCCATGGCCAAACGCCTCGCTCAGTCGGTGACCGTCTACTCCAACGGAAACGAATCTATCCTAGAGGGCGTGCGGGCCAAGCTACACAGCAGCAAGATCAACTACGACAACCGAATCGTCAAGAGCTTCCAACTCGTCGACAACGGCCCCGCCGTCAAAATCACATTCGAGGATGGCTCCTCCAAAGTCGAGGGTTTCGTGGCCAGCCATCCCAACGTGGTTCAGACGGCGCCCTTTGCGGAGCAGCTCGGCCTCGAAATGCAGCCCTCGGGCGAGATCAAGGTGGAACAGCCCTTTTACGAGACCAGCGTCAAGGGGTGTTTTGCGGCTGGTGATGCTGCGACCATGATGAGGAGTGTGCTGCAGGCCATGGCCATGGGTGGGTTTGCTGGTACTGGGGCTGCGACGCAGTTGCAGTACGAGCTGGATGCAAAGGATGAGCTTTGAGAGACATGTTAGTGGTAATAGACTTGTTTGTTGCTTAGGACGTCTTTGTTGGTAATGAAGCCCCGTTGAGTGTCGATCACTTCCTTCAACGACGAGCTGAACTATTTCCAAGCGAGATTAGGCCCCAGCAGATCTGATCTCGTTTACTGCCTATCTGATATCACGTAGCAAGCGATGGCCATGACTAGATCTGATGTGGAGGTCCCGCGCCTCTGCCGCCTGATCCAGACAAGTTTGTGACTTGGACCCTGTACAGAGTAAGCAGCTTGTCTCAGACCAACTTCGGCTGGCTGCAGAGCGGCAAGGCAATAAGCAAAGAAACTTTCGTAACGGTGTGTGACTCTGTCTCAGTGGGCGCTCGGAATCACACCGTACCCGACGCAAGGGAGGCCGGAGACATATGATGCTCGGGCACAACGGGAGGTGTTATAAGAGGTGTCGTCCGTTCTCCTCAAGTTTTGACTGTGGCAGTTTCAAGATTGAGATGTCTCCCGACAATGACATCACAATGCTTGGTTCAGGTGAGGCAAACTGAGAGAAGCTAAAGCGAGGCCGAACCCATGGAGTGTCGCTGGACAAGTGTCTAGGCGAGTCTTTTCTCCTCATCGCAGAACCGACAGCGTGTGTTATCTCCATGCACGTCGACTGAGCTAACATTGGTTCAACCTGCAGGATGGGTCCTCGATCTCAAATCAGATGCATTCGCTCGCGAGCGGCAAAGCCCCCCTGCTTGGCTTGCAGCAAGCACAGCCGTCCCAGCATATCTCATCCCGAGTTAGACTCTGCAGCAAACGGGCAGCAAGGGGTAAACATTGTCCAGTTGTCATGGCGCGCATCTGAGGCCTTCTGACCGAGTGGAGATTTGATCCAATGCAACCTCCAAGTCTTAGCAGGAAACCTTTTTCTCACTCATTAGGAAAATGTGCCTGGTCTGGGACTTCCAGGAAGAGGCATTGATGTGCTGGCCGTGCGGATGTCTCCTCTGCCGGGGGAAGATCGCAATCATCAACCCGCCTGCTAGGGTCATTTTTTCTTTTCTCCGGTTGGCTGCAGAGGATTTTGGTAGATTTGTTTCGATCTTCCCAGAGGACCTTGTTGGCAGATTGATTGATGGGGGTACAAAAGTTCGCCCGCTTTTTGTTTGCTTACCTGGAGAGAAAAGTTCGCGACCTTTGCTACTTCTGGAGATGATGTCGTGCGATGTTGGGTGCAAAGTTGTACTTCTATCTCCCCCGACATCACTCGGACATGTTAGCTCCAAATGCCGAACGCTTTGATAATGCCCGAGAGCTTTCTATTACTTGTTGTCTCTATAGCCGATGATGAAGGGGGGAGGAAACGCAACGCAACGCCTCGTCTCTTGTCTCCGACCTGAAGCATTAGCTCGAGTCTTTGCGGAGCCGAGACCTCCGGGAGCCAAGGATGCCAATTTCTCTGTTAGATCGAGACAAAGGTCCTTTTGAGAAGAGGATTAGGGTATAAGTCTCACCATCTTCCCCGGTGGCTTGACCGTTGAACATCACCTTCTCCACGCCCGCCCAGTCCTTACCGATCTACAGCCCATCGAACGCCATAGCTGCCGCCCATCATGCTCAAGCCTCTCGCTTTCTTTACCCTCTTTGCTGCCGCCTCGGCCCGCAAGTGCACCGATATCACGGTTCCTGTGTCGTTGAAGGCTGAGAATGCCGTCTTTGACTTGGACAAGCCGTTGACCAAGGTGGATGTTACTGATTTTATTCTCAACCTGTCGCGGCAGGGAGATAACTTTGTTCAAGGGATCAACAAGGGAGTGAGTTTTCCGTCTGAAATATTGTCAATAGTTGCTGACTGCTGCAGACTACTGTCATTACCGGCAACTACAAGCTCGCTGCCACCTACTGTGAGCCCGATTACGGTCCTGGAGATGAGATTCAGATCATGACCCACGGCATCGGATTCGATCGAAGCTACTGGGACATGTCCTACAACAAGTACAACTACAGTTATGTTGCCAAGGCGGTCGATGAGCACAAGTACTCGACTCTGACCTGGGACCGACTGGGCATTGGCGCTTCTTCCAAGGGCCATCCCATCGATGAGATCCAAGTCTTTCTCGAGATTGCTGCACTCAAGGAGCTTACCCGAAAGGCTAGAAAGGGATTGCTTCCTGGTATTAAAGCCAAGTACTCCAAGGCTGTTCATATTGGTCATTCGTTTGGCTCTGTCATTTCCCTCGCTCTCGCCAACACGGCTCCTGAGCTCACTGACGCCATTGTCCTGACTGGCTTCGCCCAGACAGCCACCTACCTGTCCTTGTTTGCCGTCAGCAATAACTTCATCCCCGTCAAGGATTCGCCGAATGCCGACAAGTATCCCGCCGGCTACGTCGCCACGGCCTCGACCGTCAGCGTCCACATGAACTTTTTCGCCGAGGGCAACTTTGACCCTCAGATGCTCAAGCTGGCGTACAAGACTGCGCAGCCTACGACGCCTGGCGAGCTGCTCACTCTCGCCGGGCCCATGCTGGAGGAGAACTCGTACACTGGTCCCGTGTTCGTGGTGACCGGCGGTAAGACACCAACCCTGTTCCTGACGCACTGACATGACATGACACTGACGATGTGGTGGTTGATTAGATCGCGATGTTCCCTTCTGTGGCGGAAACTGCATGGCTACCGGTGGCGTTGACTCGGAGCTCCCTTCGCTTCTTGACACGTCCAAGAAGTACTTTCCCAAGGCTTCGCGACTCAACACGACGGTTATCCCTGGTACCGGCCACGGTATGAACCTCGAGTACACATGTGGACAGACCTACGACGCGATCCTCGATTTCCTCTCCGAATAAGGGGAATGGTTTTTTTTTAGAGGTTTGAGTTCTTCTCGGACAAATTTAGTAATATACCCGGATTTTCACTTGTACCTGAACCATGATCCTGTGCCTGAAATTGGCAACCCTACCTCGAGATCGGTTGTGAGCGTTGAGGTCAAAGCGATAGTTTAGCAACCTTCGGCTATCTGACTTTGTCTGAGCGTTGAAAGGGCCTGAACTTGAGCAAAATAAGGCTGAATCAGGCTTTTCTGGAAACAATTCTATCGGGTCCGAGCTGACGCTGAAACCACCGTGCTCTCGAGCTCTGAATTGTTGTGATTGTGAGTTTAAGCGGTGGGGATGGCTTCATTCACCGGGTTATCATTGTCCCGACTTCAGCCAATGACGTAGCATCTCCAAAACTCGCACCATTTAATCCTTCAACTCGACCGAACAGAAAGCCACCTACGGAAGCCGTAGACAGCCGCAGTGGAGTGGAGCACTGTAAAAAGGACCCTGGAACTTTGGAAGCAAAGCCTGTAACGGGCAGCTGTTTAGCGGATGCAACCACTAGCCGGTCATTGATAGTGCTGGGAGCTTCCTGTTTGGTTCATGGCTGCTGTCATCAGCGGCAGGTTCATGGCGGGGTTACTCTCCGCATCGTATCTTTGTCGTCCTGTTTCTCTTCTTTATCAAGTCAGGTCAATCTCGACGTCGACTTTGAGAGTAACACGAGAGAGGTCTGTTGCTCACTTGACCTCTGTTAAGTCATCCGTTTCCGGTTATCTCGGTGTTTCACGAGCTTCAACACTATCGCAACAACCCCGCTTCACCTCCAGAGCAATCTTGACTGCTTCACCCCTCCGTCCTGGGCAAGCTTCCAACATGGTCGCCGAAGATTTCGAGGCCGTTCTCAAGGCCAAATACCCGAGCAAGTCGCACGCCAAGCGTGTCGTCGACCTCATCCGTGAAAAGATCCCCAATGCCAACGGTATCCTATACCTTGAGTCTCGGATGACCAAGCTCCTCGAGGACAATGACGAGCCTGAGCCCTTCCGGTCAGTCGATTCTCCATGATGAACAACCCGGAGACTCCTTCTTACGTGCCAATAGCCAGCGCCGATTCTTCTACTACCTTACCGGCTGCAACCTCCCCGACTGCTACTACATCTACGATATCCAATCCTCCAAGTCGATCCTCTTTATCCCCCCCATCGACCCCGATAGCGTCATCTGGTCCGGTCTCCCCCTCAGTATCGATGAGGCTCTCCAAAAGTACGACGTCGACGAGGTCAAGCTCACCTCGGAGCTGAACGCTACCCTGGCGCACCTCGGGCAGGCCAACCCCCAATCGACAGCCTATGCGATCGCGAACCAGGTCTCGGATCACGTCACATTCCTCGAGTTTGAGAACAAGAACTTTGAAGCTCTGAAGGGGGCTATTGAGGTCTCCCGCGTGGTCAAGGACGAGTTCGAGGTTGCCATGATCCGCAAGGCCAACCACGTATCGGACATTGCGCACAGAGCTGTTCTGCAAAAGGCCAAGACGGCTGTCAACGAGAGAGAGTTTGAGGCTGCTTTCCTGGAGAGGTGTGTTGCTAATGGAGCCAAGGAGATGGCCTATCATCCCATTGCAGCTAGTGGAAGGGCTGCTGCGACTCTGCACTATGTGACCAATGAAGCACCTCTCGAGGGAAAGCTGAACTTGTTGATGGACGCTGGTGCCGAATGGAACAACTATGCTGCTGATATCGTGAGTGAACCAATGCATGCTTATGTGGATACATATCTAACATTGCCAAGACCCGAACCTTTCCCCTGTCGGGCAAGTTTTCCAAGGAGTCCCGCGAGATCTACGAGATTGTTCTAAAGATGCAGAACGATTGCATAGCAGTGCTGAAGGACGGTGTTTTGTGGGATGACGTGCACCTGCTTGCTCACAAGATTGCCATTGATGGCCTCCTCTCCATTGGCATCTTGAAGGGCGACAAGGATGAGATCCTCAAGGCCCGTACGAGCGCTGCTTTCCTGCCTCACGGTCTGGGCCATTATCTCGGCATGGACACCCATGACACTGGTGGTAACGCCAACTATGACGATGAGGACAAGCTCTTCCGATACCTGCGCGTGCGAGGCACCCTTCCAAGCGGCAGTGTGATTACCGTTGAGCCCGGAGTAAGTTGAATAGGACATGCCTTCAGGCTCACTTGGCTGACTCCCCCAGATTTACTTCTGCGACTTCATCATCGCCCCGTATCTGGAGGATCCCGTTCACAGCAAGTTTATCGATTCGGCCGTGCTTGATAAGTACTGGGATGTCGGTGGAGTCCGGTGAGTCTTGGCCAACCGTCACGCTATTGACTGCACGGTTCGTTGCTAACTACGGTGGGCAGTATTGAGGACAATATTCTTATTACCAAGGATGGACACGAGAATCTGACGATTACGCCAAAGGAGGTTGACGAGATAGAGACTCTGGTCTCGGCCAATTAAAGGGATAAGCTTAGCAAGTGGCCTTGATTGTAGACATACAATGCCTGTAGAGACGTGGAACAAAGAAGGAATTCTATGAGATCTATCAAAGCTTAGAAGAAACACGAGAAATGCAATCAACCCTCAAGGATGCATCAACTGAACCCATCCATTCCAATAGGCGGTGATACGAGTATCAGTACTGTGTCATATTGCCCAACCCCTGAACTAGCACTGTGCAATCTCTCGCCACGACGCGTCGCATATTGTTGGGGAGACCCTTCCGCTCGTCCAGGCGGCCTCCCTGCGTTTGATGGCATTCTTCAGCGTCAAAATGAACGCGAATCATCTGTAACATTTATCCTCTATCAGCCACGGACATGGAAAACTGGTCCGACCCATCAATCCGCCGGAAACCGGCGCCGGCGCCCCCTCCATACAGTGCTTACGACACCGGAAGCTTAGCTCCCCCGGGACCACCGCCTCGGCCTCTCCGGCCCGTCCGGTCGGCTACCAACCTCACGGGGGCTCACGCTCCTCAGCAGTCGGGTCTCGCAGATCCCAGGGGGAATTTGCCTGTTGATTTTGTGGTTGATGAGATTCCTAGGCCTGGGTCTCTGAGTCCTCGTCCCACCAACGAGATCAGGAGGGTCAAGAGCTCATCTGCACTTTCAGCAGCTACGTCTACAGAGTCGAAACCGAAGGATCAGTCGAAATGGAAGGCTGCTCTTGGAGAGGCGCAGTATTTTGCTGGAGGACTCATTAGTCATCCAGCTGAATCTACCAAACACTTTACCATCATCCGACACTCTCACGCCCTCGTCTGGTATCGCGGGCCTGCGACTTCAGTGCCCATCACCATCTTCTCAGATGAGCCACTTCCTCAAGGCAGGACGGTATGGCTGCAACAAAAGGGCTTCTCTGGAAACGTGGGGATGACCCTCAAGGCTCTCGTGGGTACCAACGGGAGCTGGATCGATGTTACTCCTGCGTCCAAGGCTGGGGTTGAGAACCTGACTGAGGCTGAGGAGCGAGGGATCCAGAGGGACTTTAAGCGGTTCGTCAAGAAGGCTTCGGGTCGCTTGAAGAAGCACATTCCCAGAGAGACGCACGTTATTCGAATACCCGCAGCTGCTACAGATGGCTATTTCCGGTTGGTTCTCTGCACTGGGGAGGGTGGGAAGAAGGTTCTCTGCGGGAGCCCAGTCTTCAGGATAGCTAGCACGTCTACCGATGCCAGCGTCGTCCGGGGCTCGAGTCTGAGTACGATGCCGTTGGAGATGGGCATCAAGGTCGCGAGCACCATCGGCCAGCAGGTGGCCAAGAAGTACACGGGCGTCGCGGGTGCGGTCGTCGAGGCTGGGTCCAAGAAATTGACGCCCAACGCAGCCATAAAGAAGGCCGCACGTGCCGCATATCACACTTCTGGTATTGGAAACGCTGTTAATGAGAGTTGGAGGAATGGCAAAGCTGGACGGTACGATCCCATGGTTGGAGGCGCGGCACTGACGGGTCCGTTGTCCATCCTTGGCAGCGATGAGGGCCCTGAAGCACCCTTTCCGTTCAAGCTTGCGGGCAAGGTGGTTCGTGGTACTGGGCTGTCTACGAGGGAACTTGGGATACCGACAGCGAATCTCAGTGAGGTTCCCGATGAAGTCAAGATGCGTATGGGAGGTGTGTTTGCGGCGTGGGCGCGTCTCGTGCCCAACAAGGGAATGGATGATATTGACGACGACTGGTACGCGGCTATTGTGACGATAGCTCCTCTAAGGAACGGGCCTCCTGGAGTCGTGCAGCGGAACAAGGTGGCAGTCCACTTCATCCACGACTTTGAAGACGTCACCTTTTTCGAACTCAGAGTCAAGGTGATGTTGATGGGCTTCCTGCATCCGTGGATTCCAGGTCAACAGGACGAAGAAATAGTCGAAGAGCACGGACGAGATGTCATGACGACCATGGCAAGTCTTGCGCGGGAGACGTGGGGACCCGAGATTGCAGCATCGGGCATCCGCGCACTGAGGAGTGAGAGGAGTTTCTCGGATAGACTGAACGAGGCGACAAGTAGGGTTCAGCATCAGGTGGATCGGATTCCGACGCATTGGGTTGGTGTTCGGTCTGAGGCTGGGGCTATAAGGGATCAGGTCTATGGGAATGGGGGGATGTGGATTCAGAGGTGATGCCAGGTTCAGTATAGATGGCTTGTTATGAGGACTGCTTTGGTGATGGGCACCGGTCATAAATAGTAGATTGAAAAGCTGGGCTGTTATTAAACTTGTAATACATGAATTCATACTTGTTAGGGCGAGCTCCGAACTGAGAAGAGTCTTCATACAGTTCTCTAATAAGGACCACCCATGATTGCTCAAGAAGCTGGTTCAAGACTTGACCGTCAATCCGTGATTTCCCCAGTTCTATATCAGATGCCATGCCTGTGTTGATCAAGGCCACGACTGGTTTACATGCTCGCTGTCGCTCCACCAAGGACAGACTGTTTCAACGACAATAAAGAAGACGTGCTGTTTCTTTAGTGACCCAGTTCATGTTCCTCCCCTATAATTATTGCAGATAGTATCTCGCTCGCCTCGTCTCTTCCATGCCTTATCTGGCAACGTCTCCAGGCTGTTACGATACAAGGAATCTCGGCGGTGAAGCGCTTCCCCAGTGGACACGACTTGGCTGGGGTCCAGTTCCCTCAAAGCTGTGCTTGACTGGCTCGGCTACACACGAAACCATCGGCAACCCCGTAGGACCCCTCAATACGACTAAACTGAACTGCAGACAGGGTTCTTTGAGTTTAATTCCCCAAAACGAGCCTCGGCTCGGTAAGGCGCCTCGGCACCCCATATCTTGGATCGCGGGGTAAACCACCATTTATAGCCACATCACAGCGTGTGGGGGACCTCATCAAATGTGTTGATTATACCTGTTTCATAGAGGCTCGATTGTATCAATTCTTAACCAGGACAACTCAACTTGCACAATGAGCACGAGCGACAGACCTGTAAAGAACGCCTCGGGGCGATACGACAATGTCGACTTTAGCAAGGCGGCTGGCTTTGAGTATCCTCCCGTGAAGTGCTCTTACAACCGTCGCGATGTGCTACTATTTGTATGTCAATTGCTCTCCTCTCCTCATAAACATACTGCTGACCCACCACGCAGGCCAATGCCATTGGCGTCAAACAGCATGAGCGACATTTCTTGTTCGAGCTTCACCCCAAGTTTGCTGCTTTCCCGACTTTCCCCATCAACCTCGCTTTTAAGCAGACGTCCCAAGATGTCATCGACTTTATCGCCAGTATGAGCTCAACAAACGTGCCTGGGGTCCCCCCGTTTGATGCTCAGAAGTCGGTGGATGGGGAGAGAGGCATTGAGATTCTCAGGCCTTTGCCTGTTAGCTCTGATGGGCTTGATTTGGAGGTTCGCAACAAGGTCATTGGTGTTTATGACAAAGGTACGTGTTTTGTTGTTCGGTGTTTAGATGTTCAAAAGCTTACTCTTTATAGGCGGCGCCATGATCCTTGACGCCGAACAGCAGCTTGTAGATGCCAAGACTGGCACTGTCTACGTCAAGATGACCTCGATGGCATTTGGCATGGGTCAAGGTGGCTACGGAGGTCCTCGAGGTCCCTCCAAGCAAACCCCAAAGATTCCTAACCGCGCACCTGATGCTGTTTCCACCTTCCAAACTACACCTGAAGTGGCTCTTCTCTATCGCCTATGTGGTGACTACAACCCTCTACATGCCGACGAGGCCTTTGGAAAGCGAGCTGGCTTCAAGGGATGCATCCTCCACGGCCTGGGGAGCTGGAACATTACCGCTGTCCAGGTACTTAGGGAGCTTGGTGGCTCTGACCCTACCAGGTTCAAGAAGTTTGGTGCCAGATTTAAGAGCGCGGTGTATCCTGGAGATGAACTCGAGACGAGAATGTGGATTGTTGGGTCTAGCGATGGAGCTGATGATGTCTTGTTTGAGACTGTTGTGAAAGGGGATGGACGTGTGGCCTTGTCGAACGGTTATGCGCGAATTGCGCACGAGGGGAGCAAGCTGTAGTTATATGTTGAAAGTAGCAGTATCGCGACAAGATGAACCTTTCGTCTTGATTCGATAGTGTATGCAGTTGGTGAAGTCTGCGTTCTCTATTAGGCTGCTGTAATTTGCAGTGAGGCAAGTCTGGACTGCCCACCTCAAGTCTAAATATGTGAAGGAAACCACTTTGGATCCCGCTTCTCTTTATACGCGGCCAAACCTTCGCTGGCATTCTTGCTTCGCAGCATTGACTCACCCCAGAGCTCTTGGCCTCTCATGGTTGCCCTACTCACGCCCGTCTCCCACACCTCTCTTGCAGCCAGCCTTGAGATAATGACGCTATCGGGGCTGTGGCTGGCGATCTCACTGGCATAGTCCAAGGTTCTCTCCAATAACTTGTCCTGGGGTACAATCTCCTTGACAAGACCCCATTGAACTGCCTCCTCGACGCCCAGCACCCGACCAGTGAGGATAAGATCCATGCATCGATGGTTGCCAAAGAGAAGCATGGCTCGGGGTAAAGCTCCAGCCAGGGCGGAGACACCTCGCAGGACTTCAGGCAGCCGGAATGTTGCGTTGGGAGAGGCAAAGATGACATCGGCGTTCAAGACGATCTCAAAGCCACCACCTGAGCTGTCAGCTTCTCTCTCGGCCGATTGACACACAGGTCTTACCATGCGCATGACCGTTGCAGGCGACTACAATAGGCTTTTTGCCTGTACGATTCGTCATGCCAGCAAACCCGCCCGACGGAAACTCAAGGGAGATGTCCTTTGACTTGACCATGCCGAGCCTCTCCTTCAAGTCCATCCCCGAACAAAACGCCTTGTCGCCGGCACCTGTGAGGACTGCGCATCGCAGCTCCGGCTCGGCATCGTACCATTTCCACAGGGCGCCGAGCTCGATGGTGGCCTCTATGGGGAGGCAGTTGCGGTGCTCTGGGCGGTTGAGGGTGACCTGGAGGATGTTTTTGCGGGGGAAGCTTATGATGCTGTCTTGGACGTGGGGGTAGGGGTGTTGGATCCAGGAGGGGATGGGGTTTGTTGTTGTTGGTGTGGTCATGATGAGATGGCGTGTGCTATAAGGAGCAAGAATGAGTGAAGGGATAAGGGTGGCCTGAGATTAGTTGTCTTTAGAGATTGAAGTATTGGTCTATGGCCCCTCCCTGACGTCTTCACCTCGGCTGCTCGTGATGAAGTCAGCGGCAATAACCCCGACAACCCTGGCCATTCCCTCTTCAAGGGCCCGCGATCCCTGTCATTTCCCCGCGACCCCAGATTCTTAGCCGCTGGGGCATCATGGATGCTATCATTGACACTACCATATCTTTTTGTTGGTGGATTGCACTTTTTAGATCATAACGGCAATTGTGCAATTGTCACCCTGTCATACTCCTAGTCCGCTCCACACTGAAGGGCCAAACCTTGGTATCGGCTTCCAGACATGACTGTATTCTCTCGGTAGTAGACCTCGAAACCATCCTCCAACATAGATCCCCTCAGCAGCAATCCTGTCACATACGACCATAGGCGCTAGAGAATACGGGATCCCGTCCGCTCTCCCTTAGTCAAACTGGCAACCGCTGGAGTAGTAGTCGGGTCGGTGACGACCGGCGAATGCCCGGTGTTGTATGTTTTTGTCTCTTCTTTTTGCCGTCGTGATAATAGTCGGTTAGTCCCTGAAGTGTCAGAGGGAATGAAACAGGACAGAGCCGTCAAGATTTCTGCCAAATCTATGCTACACCCTGCTCTAGATCTGCTAGAACTTAGAACGAGACATTCATTGGGCCTGCACAAGAACCGATATCTTCTCATTAATTGTTACTCTTTATCTACTTTTAAGTTTCTGACTGAGAGTCGTTCGACGTAACTGGATAGCCGTTAGTACATCGCGAGGTCCGCAAGTAGAGCAGTGTCTCACTGACATAGATCTCAATGCCAACGGCATGAAGGGTAAATGCAGCCCAGCCGCCAAATAAATAACCGAATCGCAACGATACGGCCATGCCTGGTAGATCGTCAAAGTCCCAGTTTGTCCTCACCAAAATCTCCTGCCGCGGGTCCTCCCCTGCTAGATACGAAGAGCAGTTTGGGTACAGCGGCTTCGTTCCCTCCGGGTTGAGCTCGTCCAAGTACTCAATCACAGCACACTCAAGAGGTCTGAACAGCCATCCGTGATGGCCGACGATGATTGCCATTGGTATGAGGATGAGCCTCATGGTTATGATGGCGCCCGCCTTGAGCATGTTAGTCCGCGTTTAGGTATACAACAGAGAGCAAAGAAAGCACTGACATAGAACCAACCCCTGAGCATCCAGGCTCGATGTTGGTCAAACCGCCGCTTTTTGATGCTGAGAACCCCCATAACCATGGAAGTGGTGAATGACAAAGCTATGATCCAGGTCCCGATCCGCGCTGACAGCGGCCCACCCATCGCGCGTTTCTCGATAACGAGAGCTCCAACAGTACCCAAAGCCGATAGCCCAAGTATCACATAACCATTTATTCGGTGGTACTTGGCCAGGTGTGACCTTCGACTCGCTGGTACAAACTGCCAACCGACGAGAGCACCCGCAGGAAGAAACGTGGCAAGATGCAACCTCATTGCGAGCTTGTTGATCCCCGGTCTGCCAAACCAATAACACTCTCCAGGGGTTGCCCATGGACTCTTGCCACAGAAGACATTGTCGATGGCGATGAACGGGAGTTGTAGTATAGAGAAGATAGACATGGCACCGGCGAAGACAATAAAGAGAGCCAGCGACCTGCCTCGGGAGAACCCGAGGACTTTTCTGAGAGCAGACATGCTGGCCACGACTTTGACTGCAAATTTGAAACGGAAGAAATAATAATGTGCTTGGAAGCGCCGGTATACTTCCTAACCCTGGTGCTGACGTGAGCGGCCAGTCCCCTTTCTGAACAAGCCTGCATAAATGCTGACTTATTTGCGTGATATGTCTAGCCTCTCGATCCATACCAAAGTAGTAGGATATGGTACTGTGGTGGTATTAATATAGAGAAAGGTGTTACATGGTTAGCGCTTGTTTCCCGTCGACATGTTTCTGCTCGGCGAAGTCATGCACATGACAGGCGCTTGTCAACTGGCTGGGTTTCCCGTAGTCGGCACGCTCTGGGAGGTGTTAGATCAATAAGCACCGACTATTACCCAATGTCTACACGGGGATGCTAGATCAGGGCGCGTTAGGCGTCTGTCAAGTAGCATGAGCCTTGTGTTTACCTTGCGCAATCTCAGGTCGCTCTCTGAGGGGCCGAGGGGAAAGACCAATCCCGTTGCTTGGGCTACATATATTTACGTCAGTATATGATGGCAATAAGGAGATGGAGCTTGGCAGGGGAGCAGTCTTTCTTCCTGTAACTAGGAGAGGGGCTCGTGTCACCGATTTATCTTGCTAATCTAGGCCAATGGCATCTTGCACGCGATTAGGCCCTCTTTGTTTGAGCAACTATAAATCACCGTAATAGTAAACATTATTTGATAGGAGCATGTTCTGACAACTAGTAGCAAGCTGTAATGAGACTTTTAATGCTTAATTACCGAATCCTTCGCTAGAAACGCTGATTCCATCACAGCTTGACATCACCAGAATCCCCGTCCAACCTAATCTAGCAAGGCGAGAGGGATTCGCAAGCTAGGAGCCCTACTCGTCGTGGCAACCCATAATCCAATAGCTCAAGATCTGCGTAGAACTCCATGAGGACACATTGAACTTTGCGAACAAAGCTCATTGACTCCAAAGCTGAAGCCTTTTCAACCTGCACTCCGTTCACTCTCTCAGTGCACTCCCAGTTCTCCAGACTGTTGGCTGAACAGTCTACCTCGACAAACCGCTTCCCTTCCATGTAGAAAGTGGCGCGTTCTCTGTTTTCGGATGGAGACGACTCAACAGCTGCTTCATGTCTTCGTTTGAGGGTGTAGTCGATAAACCATAGTTTATCGCCGGCGGTATGGTATCCCAGTCTCACAATGGATCTGATGACATCATCTAGCTCAGGGCTGAAGACATCATGTAACTTGTCTGCCCACTCGCGGTCATATTCCAAGGCAATGTGTTGGAACCCTCGAAATCCCTGCCAGTGCGCTCCAATGCAAGCATACTGACTGGGATCACGTGGCCCTATCGTCCGTATATCGTGTGGCCGAAAGATGAAAAGGTCTCGGTTTGGGAACACGGCAAAGGAGTAGGGGTCCTTAGACGCAAAGCAACCTGTAGCTGGCATATCCAGTTTCTCCCGTGTTGACATGTGTTGGAATCTCTCGGGGTCCTTTTCGTACAAGGATCGCCACTTGAAGAGGCCGAAGTGACGCTGTGCAACGTACCTTGACTCTCTGCAGGCAGTCCATAAACCCCCATCAATGAGGTATGTCGAAGGGTTATCCAGGTTCTGGGTGCCATCTGTATTGTGGCTCCCAGTAGAGGAGTTTTCCTTGCGATCAGGGGCGGCGAGGCGTTGGCAGTCATGGCTTTCATAGCCGGAAATGACATCAATGTTGTTGTCTACACCATTGTCCAAGACGGCATTGTAGATCTTGAAGACGTGGACGCCTGGAATAGAATTTCGAAGGGCAAACTTCCATATCTGATCCCGAAGCTCCGGGGGCAGGCAAGGAAAGCGTTGGAATGTGTTGTTCATCTTGGAGTGTTTGTGTGTTGAAGTTGAAGTGACGGATATCGTGCTTGAGTTGTTGATGGGGAGAGATGGATGGGAAGGGGAAATCCGGAAGACAGTCTCTATTTATGTTTGGTTTCAATCCTCTTGGCCGCGCCATCGCAGTCAACAACAATGTTCGGTTTCCATAGCTACCTACTCAACGTTGACATTGAGTTTTTTATGGTCTGAGTCACCGACTCACAACAGATGTAGTGCGAAACCTTGAAGTTCGGAGTTTTCGGTCACCAGTTGAACTTTGTGTCATCTCGGTGAGGGGAGGGAGGTAGTTTTCCCCCTATAGTCATGCTGATAGGGATATGGTGTTTTCCAGCATTGGCGTTTAAGCTGCCTTGTGTATCTAACTGTGTTCTTTGATAACTTGACCGACAAGTCCTCTTCGACGCGTCATGGAAGTCAACAATGCTGATAGGAAGCCGTAAAACTCGGGGGCGATTAGCTACAGCTCGTATCAAGTCAGTAACCCGGTTCTTAGAAGAGGCTAAACGTGTGTGCCATCGAAAAGCTCAACATTCTCATTCTGAATGGTTGTTGTTTGTTTTGGGGTAAATAGACTTCCACCGCTGGCTAGGAAACGAAAGTGACGGATGACAGCTGATGAGCCACATTGACAACGCGTCAAGGCTATTTTCTAGAAATGATGATTAAAAGAAACTCTATTCCTCTCTAAATTTATCTTATCTAGATGCAGAGTTTTGATAGAACCTTGATGTGCCCCTCGGCACAAACACCAGACACTAGACGCGTCAGATTATCCCAGGGGCTCGCAACCAACCCCTTGTTACAGATTGCAACCCCAACTACGAGTACCCTATTGGTCAAAACCTACCGAGTTCCTTTGAAACCGTTTTATCGCCATGGGACCTTGCCTTTGAGCATTGATAGACGGCACTGTTTGGTTCGCCAAGCGAGTTTCGTTGTCGTGTTTGAAGTCGCGACTGCTACCTACGCGACCCTTTTGACGTCTCGCCCTGGCCTTTTCTCGACCCAGGTTCACATATCTGGCCCAGAGTCGCCTGATTTATGTCTCACACGTCGGCGGGAGGTTCCGAAGTAGCTTGTCGCTGTGAAAGCCATGACGTTGATGTGGTGCCACCACCTAGACTGCGCAAGAGTATAGATAGCCTCACCTCTAACGCGTGAAATGTGCTATTGGACCTTTTCCTCATCGACAGGTTCGCCATTTCTCTTCGTGACTTACAGGTGTCAGCAGGCTGCACCTAATTATTACATTCCCTTTTTCTACAAATAATACTTGAACCCATCATGGACTCAAAATACCGCTCCGTTTCGGATGAAGAGCATCACCCCTTCGAAGGCAAATCTCTCCTGTCGCCTTTGGAAGAGTACACCCCGTTCGTTCCGCCTCTAGCGCGCTATTCACCACATCCATACATAGTCTGGATTTGTCATGGATTTCTTCTGTCCTTTTCACTGGCATTCTTTGTTCTTTCATTGACGCTTCACATCCGACAACCTTCAAGCCTGGGCTGCTCTCAAGCAGTCTCTCCCTACTGTAGGTCTCTCCAATTCCCGAATTCAACTTTCTCTAATGCGAAATAGCCCCCGCGAATGTTGTAGCAAGCTACGGAATGATTCGATACAACGTTACCCCAACCCTCGAGCGAACTGAGTTTGTTGGGTATGGCCCAAAGGTTGACAAGGCATGGGATCACATCACCTCCGATGTTGGGGACCAGATGATCACCCGGGACGAGCTTGATCGACTAGGACTAGACCCTACTTCTCTCACCATTAAGAACTCAAAGACGGGCAAGGTTGGGTATCGTGTTGGCATGCAGGTCTTTCACCAGCTCCACTGCCTGAACCTTTTGAGGCAGCACAGCTTCAAGGAGTATTACTCCGACAAGGGCGGAGACATTGGAGCGGAACCTGAGGAACTGAGGGAGCATCTTGGTGAGTATCAGCCGATTCACTAGCATGCCCTTGTACTAACCTGGTACAGACCATTGTATCGAATCATTGCGCACAAGCTTGATGTGCGAGAGCGATATTGGAGTGTATACCTATAAGCACTTTGAGGGTTTCAAAACTCATTGGCCTGATTTTAGCACTCTGCACACCTGTCGAAACTTTGATGCCATCCGAGACTGGGCTTTCGAGAATGCTGTAGCGTTTGGAAATGAGGGAATAAACATGCACAGCTAGATGCCTACTCATGGATATGGAACGAGCCCGGTGGCACATCGATGATATCTTCAAATAGTTTATACAGTCATGAATAGTATGACAGGTTGTCTATGTAATTCTATGGTAAAGCCGTTCAAGGAGTTGGATACAATTCTAACAGTGATTAACCATCTAGAGCTGAGTCTCCCCAAGAGTATTAGCCCTCTTGGCTGAATCCGAGTTGCTATCATCAGAAGAAGTTCGAACACCCTTCCCTTGAATCTGGATACCAGTGGACGTAGCGGAAGACTCGATGCGACGTCCAGCGGCATCGTGGGTGGCATCCCACTCGGCGAGCGTGGCGTTGGGAATCTTTCGAAGCTGGTGGCTCTGAACACCGTCCTCGAAGCTGATGAGTTCCTGTCGAAGCTGGTAGCCCTTCCACTTTGGGATAAGGAAGGCCCAGAGCCAGTAGTATCCGGCACAGATAAGAAGACTACAGAGTGTGAGAAAGTGTGTCGTTAAGAGATGGAGGGATAGGGTCTGCTTACATTGCAATACCAGTGACCGCATATGTGGCATACCAGAAACTGACATCTCCAGCATACTGTCCACCCTCAGGAGGGTACCAGGGCATGATTAGGAGGTATAGCTGGATGAGAATGTTGAAGATGATGACGGGGTGCCACGCCTTGAACTCCGGCTCAGGCAGGTTGGCCTTGCTTCGGCGCCAGCGAACGACATAAAGGCCGACAGCCATGGCCAGGTCAAAGGCAGCTGAAGGGAAGACACCGAGATCGTTGACTGTTTGGATGTTAGTAGGTGAGGTGCCTCAGTCAGGGATAACAGTGACGCACCGAAAGTGAAGGCATCTCCAGCTGGAACAGCGAGAAGCATCAGAGCTGTAAGGAACCAAATAATGAAGTAGGGTCCCAATGGGGTACCAAAAGGCCTCGTAGAGACCCAGAACCTGGTAAAGGGCAAGACACCTTGTCGGCCGCACTCCCGGATTCTTCGGGACAGACCGATGATGACAGCGATCATGTTGCCGAACGAGGCGAGAGCGATGAGAAAGTTGAGACCACGAACGGCGCCGCTGTCTCCGAAAACTGCTTTGAAGAAGAGACTTGCGGCAGTAAGGCCAGAGTTCTCGAGTTCGTCCTTGGGGACTATCAGAGGCGGTCAACCTGGCTGTCCAACAATAACGATTGGGCGGCATTGTGTACTTACCAGCAGCAAAAAATGCAACATTAGCAAACATGTACAGGACGTAAACTGCGGTCAAGGCAGCGGTGGCGTAAATCTTGAGCGATCGCACGGGGTTCTATCAAGACCTAAGTCAGCCGAGTTCCATCACGAAAACGGTGTATCCTTACCTTGACCTCGTTGACGACATTGAAAGCGTTGTTATAACCTCCATAAGAAAAGATGATACGATACAGAGCAATGGTCATTCCATAAGCTGACGCGTTGGAGCTGCCGGACCATGCATCCTTGAAGTTGGCCGTAGGGTTCTCAACTCGAGTGTTGCCGCCGAGGACGACGAATCCAGTGATGATGACAAATACAATTGTGCAGATCTTAACGACTCCGACAGCGTTGGAGAACCAGTATGCGTATTTGGTGTTGAACACCAGGGTCAGAGTGGCAAGAGTGTAGCAGGCCAGAGCCGTGCCTTTGATCTGCCAATTGGTGCCTTCATGTCCGGAAATGGCCCAGAGATAGTTGGCCATGACTGTCACGACGTATTAGCTTTACATCTGAAGTGTGGAAGAGCGTTGACTTGCCAGTAGCGTTTGCACTTCCAAAAGAGAGGAGGACGCTCTGTACGGCAAATGTGGTTGGGAAGAGCCACATGGGGCGAGGATAGGCTTGTTCGAGGAAGACGACTTCGGAGCCGGAGCGACTGGGGAAGTAGGCAGTGAACTCGAGGTAGACGGCCCCAGAGGCCATACACAACTAATCGGGACTAGGTTAGTATTCGATCTTGGCAAACTATATCTTGAGGCAAGGAAGCATACCAGATAACCAAGAGTCCAGTAGACAAAACTGACACCAACAGAACCGGTACCGGCCAAAATAGAAGATGCTTGGTGGAGTCAGTATAGTCACTGAAGTTGGACATGAACAACATACGCGTCGAATAGATACCAGCACCAATCATCATGGTAATATTGAGCAAGGTGATGGTAACAGGACCGACTGAATAGCCCAGAGGAGAGTCATTCTCAATGGGAGCACCAGTGGCATCCTGATAGGTAGCCTGGGCATTGTTGCCACCCTTCTCAGCAATGTAGTGAGTGTTGCCATCGGCAATCTCTTCCCTCTGGCCCTCTAGCACAGTGGCAGCCTCAGCCTCGCCACTGCTGAAGGGTCTTCGCCAGGCCATGACGTAGAAACAAAACAAAAAACGGCAGGGATGGTGCAAGAAGAAGGGAGAGCCAAGCCCGTAGTCGTAGCCAAGGATTGCTGCATGAACTCTCAGAAGCAAGCTAGAAGCCCAGAGCTACTTATACAATGCGACCTTTTGGACGTGCCTTGCTCTGCACCGGGGAAGGCAAATAGTTGGCCGATATTCTAGCGACGTTTCTCCCCTGTTGTCTATTTCGACATTGTAGGGGCGAATGATACAACCAGGGGGCCGAGTGGGAGGATGCGCAGGGTGCACGATGACAACAGACGTCGCCAACATGGCGAAACCGCCAGGTATGAGAAAATCAGGTTGTATTGCAACATAGGAAATACTATCGGATGATTTGACGTGTCGTTGAAGACACTCTTTGACTTCAAATTCTTCGAGAAGGATTCTACCCTTCTCTACATAAACAGTGATCGACACGTTCCGAATCACCCGTGACGCCTTTGAATAGAGATACAATGAGAGGTCCACTTCGGATCTCACGAGATTCGGTCTTCGGCGGAAAGCGGCTCACAGCTTCCGACCCCAAATCCACATGTCGGTTCGCAAATCTTCAGATTGAGGCCCCATCACTCCCCGGTGGGATATTGTGGGTGAGACCCCCTTTTCAAACTTTCAACTCCAGATCAGAAGCCTGCTGAAACAGACCAGCATCACACGTATACGGGTATATGGCGTAATCGACGAAATGGGGACCCCCTGGTTCGCGGGCACTAGGAATCTGGGCCACCGATTGCGTGCTAGATCTTTCAGCCGATGAAAGCGGAGATATTTCCGGGGTCGCCGGCGACTTTCTTGTTTCTCATAGGATGGACGTCTCAAAGGCATGATGCGTTGTTATTAAAGGGCGGAATGGAACAAGTTCGTTATAGACATGGTAAGCGGTCGCACGGTCTGAAGAGAGGGATATGGTTCCGAGCGTGGGATGCTGGTGATTGGGATGGCCCATTCGCTTTATTACGTACTGCCTCAGCTCGACTGGCCTGTTTGAGTGTCCACAAATGATTCTGTTGGCTCGAGACCGTGGTCGGAACGATTGCGAGATTCAATAGTTTATTTCGTCTTGGTGGTTAGATGTCAAGGACCTATCACAGCAAGACTATTACGTTACATTTACTCATAAACGTTATAGGCAGTGGAGACGAATTAAATATATAGGTAATGGATATACCTTTTCTGGTATATAGTCACTGTCTTCCTCGCCTCTCGAGATACCACATGCTTGAAGCATCAGTTGACATTTCGAGGCCGGGGATTATCTAACTTGGCTGACCTTTTTCATTGATACTTGACACGATAACTCATCGTTTTATGTTTGAGGGAGTGTATGGGTAGAAGTATAGGTACTAGACATAAAAGCACAGCACAGTTTGGAACAAAGACTCACACCAAGAATCACACTACCTGCAAGTCCAATCTAGACTCCATACAACCCCCATCAACCTTCCTTCCGGTTCCGAAGTCCAATCTCAACCCCATTGCCCTCAGCAAACTCGGATATAGAGTAAACCTCCTTATCTAGGCCCGTTGTTTTCGCCCACTTCTGTACCTCCCTGTCCAACATGTTGTCAGCAGATTCCACAGCGTTAGTCGTGTGGGCTATCTACGCAACCGCCTGCCACGTATTCCCGGGAGCAGAAGCCTTTGTGTCGAGCAAGAAAAGCATGACCGTAGTGAAAACCACTCCAAGATGGACGTCAGTCAGGATTAGAACTGAAATGAGTCCAGTCCATCGGCTCGGGATGAGCCTCTCGGTCGAGTTGTATCGTTGTGACTTGGTACTCGCGATCAAAGTCTTGTAGATGGTCATAATAGCCCATCTGGTACAGTCGAGTAAGAAGAGTTTGGATTGCTCTAGCTGGGTCCCCCATATTTTGGATTATGCGCTGGAATATTGAGGTATGCGCCTGATGGGCCTCTCAGCTTCTCACCGAGGTAGAGGGAGCATTGGTTCCGCAACTCTGGCATTAAACCCAATCCGTATAAAGTTGCAGCCTGAAAGAGTTGGTTTGAAGTGATGGCCCCTACCTTTCATCAACTTTACGGACGGTTGCTCAAATTGTATAACCAATAGCACTGCGACAATATCGTTGATCAAAGTATTCAATATCTCACACACAGTGTTGAGCGCAATCGTAAACAGAACAGTTTCCCAGAACGAGAGCTAGCATATAACAAAGCAACAATCTACAGATTCGGTCCCCGAGACAATGTCCCCGGGTGGACCGCAAACTTCCTGGCATCATACCCCTTGGGCCAGATCCCATTCTTCCCCGGCGCCAAGATACCCTTTGGGTCCAGGGCATCCTTGATGGTGGTGTTGAGACGCATCTGGGCATTATTGTTGAAATTGTACGTCTGCGCAATCTGATCCATCAAGGCCAGATGCGTCCTATACTCTCCCCGTCCCCTCTTTGCTGCGTCATCGATCAACTGGCTGATGAGCCAGTGGGCTCTGCGGCACGAGTCTGGATCCTCACGGTCAAACACTAGGCAGATGATGTGATGCATCTCTCGCATGCCGATGCAAAAGTCGCCGATAAAGTCGAAGCCGGCCTCCTCACAGCGCCTCTTGGATAATTCGTATTGGGCTACCGCGTCGTCGCCTGTTACCTTGGAGATGGGGGAGAAGAAGAGGTGGGCTCCATTGGGGAGCCAGTTTCTAGAGGTTTGTCAGTCGTGATAGGTTGTAAGGAATCGTGCTGAAACAACTTACACCCACTCCAGCTCGGTTGTTGTGGGGATCCCCTGTAGCGTGAGATCTCGAGTCTGTAGGACGAGGTTGTTGGGCATGTCCTCGGGGAAGTAGAACTTGGCTCCAGGAATAGCTGAGAAAGCCTCCTTGACGATCTGCCACATGACCTTTCTGATGGGCTCAGGTCCGTAGAGGGCACCGTAAAAGTTCCAGCGCCCGAGGTTGAGCTTCTTTGCAATCTCATCGAGCTCCTTGTCGGTAATAGGATGGTCAGAGGATGTATACGATGCTCGATTACCCTTCGGCTACTATCAGTATCTAGTTTAACGCTAAGTTTTTGGTCAACCTACCATGACAGCTGCGTCCATAAGAATGCTCCTCACAGTAGGCACATTCTGAAGAACCATGGATGTTCTGAGAGGTCTGATGATCTCAATGGCCTGGTGAAGATCCTCATCTCGGGGGAAAGTGATCATGTAAGACTGGTAACCCCCTGGGTTTGGCATAAGCCAAACACCCATCTTGACCACGATGCCCAGAGATGATTGGGTGAAGATACCGTCATTATACGGGCCAAAGCCGTAGTTGAAGAGTTGCCAGGCTGAGTTGGGCTCTTGGTCTTGCGGAGGCGCGTTGGGGTCAGCATTGGGATTTGGAAGTGCACCCATTCCTGTGCGAATGAGGGTTCCGTCCGGTAGTACAACTGATGAGTGTTAGATTCATCGTAAGTCTCAATAGAGCGTGATCTTTTCCTTACCTTCCATACCGCAGTGCATCATAAAGTGATCGCCTATGAGTCGTTAGTGATAATTCACTCTAGAGAGTGGTCAGGGCTCAAACCATATGGCGTGTAGCCAACTCCTCGTTCTGTCGTGTTTCCAATGACGGATCCTCCACCCAGGTCAGGAACGTCAATCCAGAGCTTGTCTCGCAAGTTGTTAGCGACCAAGTATTCGTGAAGATCTGCAAATGTGACACCGGGCTCTACCAGAGCATACGCTCCATCAACGTCAACTTTGAGAACCTTGTTCATGTGCTTGCCGAGCTCAAGGCCAATGGATCCAGGAACTCGGGGAGCAGCACCGCCGTATCCAACGTTTCGGCCAATGGAAAAGGGCCAGAGAGGGATCTCGTATTCGTTGCAGAGTTTGACAATTGCCTGGACTTCGGCGACGTCTCGGGGTGTGATGAGGGCTGAAGAGACGAAATGGGATTTGCCCGTGATGTGGAACATGTCGTGGGCCTTGCTCTGGTCGAGATACTGGTCCTTGCCCAGCTGTTCCTTCTTGGAGATGATGGTGACATTTTCTGGACCAGTAACCTCCTTGGCAGCCGCAATGAACTTGTGAAAGACGGCGGCGTCTATGCCAGGAGGTAGAGTCAGGGGATTAGCCTCAAAATTGCTAGCCATCTTGGTATCAATTGAGGCTGTATTCAGGGGAATTTCAAGTTACAAAGACTCTGAGGCAATAATCTCTGCGGAATCTGCCAACTTAAATATCTCAATGGCACATAAAAACTCCACCTGCACGCAACGATAGCTTCCTGCCATGTCTCAAAACAAAATCTGCCGTGACCCGGGCCGCGACTCATGCAACGATGCAAGCTGCAGGAGATGTGGAGGCTCGGAGAGTGCCCGGACATGGTAGCATAAACAACACAGCGCAAGGTGGGGAAGTATTTGGACAGTTTTATGCAGGTTGAGGCCTGGTAAGCTGACATGGTGTTTCATTGAGGGTTGTGCATCTTTGAGGTTTCGGTTGGATAAGGGATTCCGGGATGACAGCATGTATTGTTATGTATAGCAAATTCCATCTTGGTATGTTCATCATAGCCTCATATCAGAAGCCGGTAATTCTCTTTAACTTGATCAGAGCCCTTGCTTGGCCATGAACTCTTGATCGGTAACGCAGAGCTTTCTCTGGGGCAGATGAGATATTCATTAACTCGGTATTAGATATAGTGCGCGCATTCTGCAAAGACCCTAGCTGCATTCATTAAACCCATCTAGATATCAATTATGAGCTAGTATATAATCATAGCCTTCTACCGAGCTCCTCAACGTCTAGGATACATCCTCACTCTTGGTCAATACAAGGCGAAGTCATTGGGCATAAGTATTATTAGCATCCATGACGTCTCCAGGAAGAGTTTTCGGACTTAATAAACCGATACTGCATCACTAGGTTGTATTTAACACCAACGAGATGCCCGGTAAGTCTTTTCAACCATATAACGTGTCTAAGGATGACCAACAGTTTTTTATGTACAAGTATTGGCGCTTATCGCGCGGCGGTGCCTTTCAGATGCTTCCGCCAGAGTCGACAGGGAACCCCAAACTCCAACACGTTTCAGCCATACCGCACTAATCACACAATAAAAAGTCGAGAGTATACTCAGTCTACTACGGACTATAACTACGCGTTTCTCCCACTATTGGGAGCCCCGTAACTAGCCTCATGGAACAATGCATCCGATAAGAATCGGCACTGGCACTTCCCCTCAGCAGCAACACCAAGCATCTACCAAACCGAAAACCTTCACAACCCCGCAAAACTCGCAGATCGCTTCCCCGCAAACAAGGGGGGCCATCGGCACTAGATGGCGGCATCAATGGAGACGCAGCAGAGACCTGGGGTCATCCTGGTCCTTACCAGAGGTTCTGACATGGCTTCACTACGTGGCACCCAAGCCTACTTGGAGGTTAGTCCGCGTACGCGTCTGTGTCCGTGGCGTCCGTCATCTCCGCATTCCAGCTCATGGCGGCCCGAGAGGTAACTTTAAAGACGTGTACTGCCTCGGCTTGCCTATATTGATCAGCGCTTTTGTTGCTTCAAGTGGGATATGAACATGCACGCGTCCGCAAACAGAACCCATTGTTGCATCGCATATTTTCCAAGCAAGCCACTGTCTATCATATAGTCCAGATGACGGCAACACAAGAGCCTCTCCACAAGGCTGCGGTTGTAATCGTGAGTTCACACACCCTCATATCAGTAATCTGAAAGTTTGACACAGAACAGCGTTCAGATTCCAACTTCCGGTTTGAAGTCCGCTCAGTACCGATTCCGCAACCTAAACCATGGGAAATACTCGTCAAGCTATCCGTCACGGGTGTCTGCGGCACCGACATGGGTCTCGCGGCCGGTAATCTCGGTCCATCCCGTGATATCCTCGGCCATGAAGGCGTAGGTCGCGTTGTACGAATCGGTGATGGAGTTGATCCCAGTATCGTCAAGACGGGTGATCGTATTGGCATTGCTTGGGTTCGTGATGTCTGTGGACGGTGCTCTTGCTGCCGTGAACCTGGTGGTGAGACGAGATGTCGTGAGCTCCAGAATTCGGGGCGGAACTGGGACGGGACATTTGCTGAGCATTGTGTCGTCCCGAGTCGATACGTGTTGGTTCTTCCAGAAAATCCTGCCCTTTCGGATGAGGTCATCGCTCCAGTGTTATGCGGCGGTGTCACGGCATACAAGGCGATCAAGACGTGTGGTGCTACTCCAGGAGAGTGGGTAGCGGTCGTAGGAGCAGCTGGCGGCGTTGGAGGGCTCGCCGTGCAGTATGCAAAGGCCATGGGATATCAAGTTGCTGCTGTTGATGTCGGGCCTTCCAAGGAAGCCTGTCTCGAAGCGGGAGCTGATGCGTATTTTGACGCTACAGATCCAAACATTGTGTCTGCCCTGAAAAAGCTGACACCCGATGAGGATGGAGCAAAAGCGGTTGTCGTCACTGCAGGATCTGGCAAAGCATATCAGACTGCCCTGGATCTCGTTGCTGTCTTTGGCACGTTGGTCTGTGTGGGGATACCACCTCCAGACCAGCCCTTGACTCTACATCCTATCATGGTTATGGATCGAGGAATCAGGATCATTGGGACTCTTGTGGGCACACGGACTGACACGTTGGAGGCTCTCGAGTTTGTTCGGAGAGGGGCTGTGAAGCCTCTCGTGAACTCGGTGAACTTTGATCAACTGAATGATCTGACGAGCAAGTTTGGAAATGTAAGTGCCCCCTTTCCACGCGAAGAACCCTAGCTGATTATGTAGACAACCGGGAAGTTTGTTCTTCAGTTCTAGTCAGGCGAGAGCCCTTGGGCAGTAACATTAGATACCTAGTTTAGGCATCGTTGTATCGATACTCGCCCTCGATAGCCCATCAGTATTGCCATAATGTGCGAACCACGAAAAGTATTGCAAATAGGTCGGCATGATCGTCGAGCGCAGCGGTCGTGCCCATTTGTATGCCTCGAAGACGGAGTATTTGAACGCTATCTTAAACATAATGGCGATCTGTCCCGGCACATCTAGATTAGCGAACAGCGGGACAGGATCAGTTACATGATAGACCAGTTGATCATTGGGAAAGCCGTAGTTCATCGCGTAGGCCTGTTGCGGATATGAGTTGAGGAGATCTCTTGCATTGCATGTGAAGGTTGCGTCTTGAATGACGTGGCGTAGGCAGAGATTGTGGTCTCCCTTGTAATCCTTCACATAGTTATACTGGTTCGTAATCTTCTTTCTCAAGGGAGCCAAACTATGGCCTGGAAAAAACTTGGTCAAGAACCCGTAGAAGGTGGTGTTATCGATGACATCTTCCGGAGTAAACCACTGAGCATCGCTCGCACAGTGAGAGACAATGACGGATTTGATGCTGATGCCTGGCCAAAATTCCCTATGTCAAGGTGTTAACATCACAGCCGAGACGGCATGTTCTTTGATATTGTGCCCGACAACTCTTCTTAGAGGTGTCATTGACATCAAGAATGTTGGTTACCTACCTTGGGAGAAAGGGATCGTGTTGATCCAGGCATTGTCCACTGCTAGCCAATCTATTTGACGGTAGTATTGAAAAACTTCACATTCGCCAAAGTCAGGGTTTCAAGTGGGAGTGACGAGTTTCTGATGCATTTGATATCGTAACTTTGGGGCCACTTGGATGCTGTTGCGCTCTGATGGGAAATCGGATACCTGACTCACCATCGGAAGGAGGCAGAGCATAGGTGTAGCAGAAGACGTAATCAGGGAGAACGCCAGCTTTATATTTACGCGCTACTGGAGCCAAACCCCGAGTGTGTTCCTTGTTTGTCAGTTGCCGGGGCTGAAATGAGACTCTGGTATTTCCCTGGTGGCTTCCTCAGACTCGGGCTAAAGCAGCACCATGTTCAGGATCATGGGCGAGAAAGGAAATCATGAGCATCTAGATTCGTAGCATAGTATGGCCGTTATCTTGTCTCCAAAAACAACATTCATGAAACCTCTCAAAGACTATGATTCCAAATAATATATTATCACGCTTCAAATACCAAGAGTGCTAACTTGAGATAGTTACATTACTATACCTTGAAAGGACACCTCAACATGAAATATATAAACTTCCTTAAAATCTAGAGTATTTGCTGTGGATTGGATCCTCTGCTAAGAAACACTGTTGTCTATATCAATGACCGCTCCAAGAGGAGTTGTAGGGCACAATATAAAAGAACACATTGTTGAATACATAACAGCATTAAACCCCAATGTTTTAAAACAGCGTAAAATCATGGCTTTAGGCCCCAGATACCCCATTATCAAAGATCGATCCCTTAAAAATCTCTATAAATTTAGGAATTCAGTCTAGTCTCCCCTCTGATGCAAAGTTCTTCAATCGATTTCAACAATCGACTGGTCACTCACAAGTGGAAGCACATTCCAAGTAGTATGTAATTAGTGAAGCAACCATGTACAGATATCATGATAGGAATGCAGACATCACCGTACTTGCCATATTCCCCTCGTGTGTTTATCCAGTCTGTGTCCCGAGTTGGGAGGGAGCTGATAATTTAACCGGAAAGGGGGGATATAAGACGGCGTAGTAAGGCAAGGGGGCCATTGTAGTTGGCTGTGTTATCTCTCTCGGTGGTATACCCTCCATACCAATCTCTACGCATGGCTTGCTTTACTCTCGGATCCTACTCCCTTGAAAATCCGGGGCAAACAGTGACAAGGTTGTTCCATTGCCGAGGGTAAACGGACTCAGACTCGGCTCCGAGGTCAACCTACGTCTGCTTGCATAGTCAAAAGCCACAACCTGAGCACCTTCTATTTGACCTATCAACATTTGACTCGGTCCTTCTTCCCCGCAAAGTATGTAGGGTCTTGACTGCTGCAAAGTGCATCGTGTTGAAGTTCCCTGCGGCTGCTGTGCCACTCTCCTCCAGAGCATCACAGCCCAAGCATCATGCCCCTATACCCTCACAAACAGCTCCTGCAAAACAACGCCAAGTCACGTCATCCATGCAGTAGAAGGCCTCAATAAAACCTCCGTGGGGAATCGTGTGAGTCGCATCCTCAGACGGATAGCTTCGGATGATTGTCAAGACATGAACAGGTGATCACTGCTTCTCCGGAAATCCTGCCATCGGCCGTCAGCACGATAAAGGGATTCCACAGGCCACTGTATCTGCGGCAAAGCTGTGCGACATTACCGGTGAACACGTTCAGAGAAGAAGGTGTCAGGGGAGGGGGGACGCCATGCATATGCCGTGATACCATGCCCTTTCCTTCGGGCCCTGGCACGCATCTTTTTTCCATGTCCTGCATGATATCCATGAGCCCATTACCTGTTTACCGGCTCAGGCTGGTAATATTCGGTCAGTAGAGGTTGTCCCCAGGTCTCGTGATGATTTGCATGACATGTGCAGCATTTGAGTCGAGATTCTTGAACAATTGGCCTAAATCATACAGCGACAGTCCGGTCAAGCCGGGCTCACAACCAGTCGTCAATAAGCGCAGGACATGTCAACCAGCTTCAATGGGATTGGTAAGCAGTCGGAGTAAGGGGTCGAATAGCGTGGCTCTGGTTCCCAAGGCTTCTTGGCTGTATCACTTGAAAGTGCTGCATGGAGAAGCATCAACCAACACTCACCGGTTCGAGACGCGGCTTTGAATTGCGATCGGCTCATTGCTTACTCGAGAGCATCTTGGTACCTGTACTTTGCCCCTACCTCGACTTCGGGGTCATTGTCAACCGTTGGAGTAAGCAACTCCAAGTATATCACCATTCAGCCTAATGTCCAACACCGATGATGCTGCTTCACCATTGAGCCGGATTACACAGCAGCAAGAGGCTGTATGGAACGTCCATATCAGCATAGAACATTAACTATCAATTCATCAATTCTACCGAATAACCGAAGCCTCCTGAGTTCGAGGTCACACAGCTGCCCCTGTCTTCAGCTGATGCTGTAGACCATGTTCCCTTCAAAGGAGGGGAGTCAGATGGCCCGGGCCGCCGACAAAGGGTGTGTACAAAAAAGATGAGAAGCAAAGGAGATCTAGAACTGGTCAGATATAGTTTCAACGTGCACTAGTGCGTTGCTACGACTCGAATGTGAGAGAAAAAAATGATGGGACGCTCAGACGGGGAAGTCGCGTCAAGAGCCGTTGAGGGCGCTTGTCATCTGGCCTGGCACACATCACAAGGCGAGGAGGGTTTTAAACCTTGGGGGAAGGCTGCCCTATCCGAGCCCAGGGCTGCGTCCTCCGGATCGTCCAGCGTAGCGTCTGAGATGGTTACATCTGCCCGCTTGCTGCAACGCATATCCGAGGAGCAGGAGCATCTGCCGAGAGCGAATGACTTGTACTTGGCAATCAATGCAGAAAGACGCGGTTCAAGACTATCGACACTAGCAGACTCCTTCCGATAGAGCCTCCTCCTCCTCCTCCTCCTCCTCCTCCCTTGCATGTGTGCCGTCTCCGAGTCGAGTCAAGCCCGTGAGGAGGCAGATGGACCAAGTGAGGCGGTGAAGGGGGCTCCCGTGTGTAATGGTTACGGCGGGCTGGGCAACGCTCCGTGTGGCGGCCGTGGGTTAGATTGTGGTGGCTCGCGCGATATTATGTTGTTGGTGCCACCGACTGAGGGGAAGCTTCGAGACTGACTTGAGCACAGTACAGCACAAAGGTGGTGGCAACGCGTCTCAATCAATTGCTCCTCTTGCGTGAAATTTGAAGGGATGAGATAATTACGTAAATGAGGAAAAAAGGTTAGAATGAGGGATATATCACCACTCTTCGTCTCCCAAGAGGAGATGAGATACTTCTCCTCTGTGCAAGTTGCATGCTGTGGCGGTTATTTCGAGGTTGCGTCCCCCAACTACTACTGTACCATAGCACACACTTCTCCTCCCTACAACTCACTAACAAAGGCCCGGTAAGTGGGCTCCGGAGGGGGGAGAGACCCAAGAGCGCGGCGACGGTGGTGCTAGAGGCTCGTCTACCCGCCTTGGTGAGACCATCTGAACGGCCCAGCAGCTTTTTTAGCTCCGGCCCCTCTTTCTCTTGGGGCACTGCAGGCGCTGAGATGCTTGGCATCTAAGAAGCAAGGCAAGCAAATGAGCCGTGTTGGACTCACCGTGCGCCCCAAGCAATCCCTGGCCCACTCGGCCGACTAGTATCTTTATTTACGCGATTCACATACTAGAGTTCGATGACGGGGACCTTGATCGATGCACAATACGTCATTCATTGTCATCTTGATCGCCGATTAAAAAGGGGGAGTAAATCCTGGAGGGGAAAAGAACTAGGTCTTTGAAGACAGAGAAACAGAAATTGAAGATATTCGTTGGGGACCAACCCACCAAAAAAATCAAACCTAGAATAGAACTTGTGGGTGTGGTGTCGTCCATCCCCTGTGCCTGGGTCGAAAAGAAAGAGGCAAACCTATCCATAACTGAACAAGACCTTGCTGATCCGAGGCCCGAGCCTCATGGAGCCGGCAACCACTTGAATTATTTGTGGCTTGACTTTGAAGTCGTATCCATGAGATGATGGAGGGGGGATGGCTTGGTACCGTAGCACCAAGAAAAAAGGCGTACGCCTCGCTCTGTGGATCGAATGCGGGATACCCCAACTAGACATGGCCGACTCGTGCAGGGCAGGGCGGCGTCTACACCATCTCACACAAGAAACCAGGAGGCAGCTTCATCATCAGGCCGATTCGGGACACCGGCCTTATCTGACCGACTGCAGAGGGCATCAGACTGGGCGATCGGCGGGGGATATTAGACCACTCGCAGTCGATTCCCAGACACCTCACACAACGCCCCAGAGCCCCAGGGATTTTCGCGGAGGTGGTGTGGAGGAGGCGCGGGCGGCGAGGGGTTCTTTAGCGAGCGAGCAGGAGGAGAGAGTCTTGATAACGACAGAGGGGAGTTGGTGTAAGAGCTTCTGAATCTGGACTGACCACTCGTGGGTTGTATTTACAAGTCCGACATTGTTTGTTGAGAGCGACGCTGCACTGTAGCCTTTTTCATCTTTGATGGACCCTGTTGATCCGAGAGTCAAACAGAGAGTCCCCCACGGGGATAACTACTGTCTTTGGTGAAATCCTGTCATTCTCAGATCATGGTGCATCAGCAGCACACTTTGGAGATGGTGGATTTTGCAACTTTCCCATGACCTCTTTTCCGAGAGCTCCGATAAATCACACTTTCAAATTCCATCACGTGTGGAAAGTTCATGTCGGCCGAGAGACAAAAAAGGGTCTCATGGGCAGATGCTGCTCCAAAGCAGGTTTCACACACTCCCGTCTCTGAGGAGAAGCAAAGTGCATCCATCTGCAACAGAGCACGTTGGCAAGGAAGTAAAAAAGAGGGGGGCAGGGTGGGGTAAGACATTCATTCGTGAGAGGGGATGGCTGGATAGAGAGCCCCAAGCTTGATAGGGTGGCATGCATCAAGCAGCTTCGAGAGGATGATGACATCCGAAGACGACCTCGAAGTGGCTTTTGTTGCTAGGAGATGTGCAATTTGACAGGGAAGGGTTGGTGTCGTTCCTCTCGGTTTCGCTCACTCCAGTTCCAGCCTCTTCTTACTCCTGACCCTGCCCTGTCCTGGCTTACTGGACCCAACCCTCGTTCCGGCCGTGAGATGCTGTTGCATCACCCCACTAACCGACCGAACCGTACTGGATCCAGTCCGGGGCGGAAGATCCGGAAAGCTTTGAGGCTCCTCCGCGTGCCGATTGTATCGTCGTCTCCAAAACGACGGGCCCGGCAGAAGAGAGCAGATCAAGCTCAAGCTCAAGCTCAAGCGCCAACAACACCCCGATAACACGAAACGGATAGTGTCTGACACGGCGCCTACTATGTACATCCGCAGCAGCAGCAGCATTATTTTAGCTGATCGTCAAACGTTCCCCGCATCTCGAGGCAGCCTAATTTCGCAATCAAGCAGCTGTGCCCCGGATTGAATGACAAGATAAGGGAGAGGGATGACGACGAAGCGAGAAGACGACTGACTGACTTGCAGGCGCCTAGCGATGCGCAGCAACACAATTGGCATGTCCGGGGTTCGTCATCTTACGCCAGCTGTCTGTCTGTCTGTCCCACGGCTCGGCGTTGCTGCATCTTCCAGAGCCGAGGGTCTACCTACTGTGGCTGCGTAGCTTCAGCCTTCAGGGTAGATGACGACCTACCTAGAGGAGGAGGAGGAGGGGGAAGCCATGGAACATCGGTGAGCGGGAGCGACACCAAACTCTGTTGAATCCTGATGAGAGCATTGGGCCCTCAGATCCAGGGTCCAAACCCCTTGAGGAGATGGCGCTGCTGCTGGTCTCCCCTTCTGCCATGTATGAAGGGTCCATCCCGGTGGTGGCCAAAAGACCTGACCGGCTACAGGGCAAACCATACCTTCTTGGAACAAGGAAAAGAAGGGGTCCTCCTGAGGGTGTGTCGAACAAACACGGCAAAAGAGGCGAAAGAAAATGTGAGTTGCAGAAAGCAGAAAGGTCAAGCAGGCAAGACAGAGGCGGCGGCAAGCACATCATCAATCAATGCACGGCGATCAATATCCACCACACAAAATATACATCCTGTGGCTCATGGAACATTATCACAGCGGGGGCAAGTCTGAGTGACGATCAGGGTAACAGCATCCATCAAAAGGACCCCCTTTCAAATCCCGGACCGGAGATGGAGATGGGGCGAAGAAGTCTAGACGAAGCGACGAACGGGCAGACCCCGAGGGATGGGCAATCGCGGCTGCTGCGAGCGACTTCGGATAAGGCAGAATCATCATATGATGGATGGGCCCTCCTGTCACTTGTTATAACCTCAACTATACGCTGGGAACATCAGATCATGGACACTCGCGAGCCCTTTCGTCGTGGGGCTCTTTTGCAGAAATTCAGGGTCCCCACAGCCGCAACGACCGGGGCGGAACTCTGATCTGATAGCGAGAGAGGGGCTGACGATGGTTTCATTTTCAGTTGCAGAGGGAGGATCTTTCGGATTGACACATTTTGACTCTGCCTGTCATGCACATGGTTGGGCTTTGATGGAGGGAGTTCGGCGTCTAGATGCTCAAGACTGCAACGCAACACGGCCCCCTTCAAAGGGTCCCCTAGTGGCAAATTGCTGATGAATCTAGAGGCCGAGCTTGAGTCAATCGGCAAGCCAACGGCACGTCAATTGCCTCAAGCAGGAGGTAATAAACAGTCAACAACGATCCGTTGGCTGATGATGACAAAAGCCTCCGTTGGTCGATTGCAGTAGTTTGAAGCCATCTTGCCATCCAAAGGCTGTTGTGGACAGATCTTTACTGACAGTGACAGTGACAGTGAGAGGCTAGCAAAGCAAAGTCGTCAAAACATACCCCCATGTCGTGCCATTCAAGGCCATTGTCTCGAGCCCGTGCTTGAACCTGCTTACAATAGACGATACGAACGAATGTGCTGCTGCCCTGCCGTCTACTGTAACTTGATCAATCTCGGTCTGCAGGCTTGGGAGCTCCACCCACTCCCTGGTCCTTGCTCGACCCCTGGTCGAAGCCAGGGATGTTTTTCTGCGAAGCGAACGGCCAAAGCCTCACAGGGGGAGGGGGGCGCGCGGTGCGGAACCCCCATGCAGGACTCGGATACAGCCAATGGTGACGGCGTGTGAGGCCGTTTTGGAAAGGGCATCGAGATGGTCGCATCTCGGATGGGCGATTTGCGTGCAGCAAGCGGTCCCAAGGGCGCTTGTGCGAAAGAGCATGGCCTGCGTGGCGTGCGAAAGACCCGCGCTGATGAGACGCAGGAGATTCGCGGGGGAGGGCTGTGTGTGCGTGTTGCAGTGCGTGCGTGGGAGGAGGCTCTGATAAGCATCCGTCTGTTTTTAGACATGTTTGGCTATCGGAACCTTGGGAGTGTGGTCAAGGTAAACAGGTGTTATCAGCTTTGATGGAGGTTGTGTCAAATGCCCAGTGATAGAGTGAGAGGTCAAGAACTAGCACCAGGTAGACCGACACCGGAGATGTAGACGGAGAAGCCATTGCCAGGTCAATCTCAATTCTTGATGACCATGAATGATGAGCAAAGAATGAGTTAATGAGCAATTGATTTGCCTTGATAGTATATCGAGAGGCGTCTGTTATCGCCCCGTTGGTGAAGCTATCGCAAATGCCGCCGGAGCTAACGGCGTTCTCACAGCCTCCGTCGCTTTGGTCTGGCCCGCTTCGCATGTCCCATCTCCGTTCGCACCGTGTCGGCCGAGCCCTCTGGGTGGTGTCACGGAATGAGGAAGCTAGGCGTCGTACGAGCAGGGGGTGGTTTAGGCGTGAGGAGCTCTCAACCGAGCATCGACTGGTCTCGCCATTGTACGCAATAGAAACAAGAGCATCCATGACGAATGTCTGCGGTGCCGCGATGTCGGCCAGGTCCGTCCTGCTGTGAGTAGGTAACAGTGATGCGAGGAGATCACTTCTCACAAACGGTCCCAACCGTATGATACGGCGGGAGGGGGGAGACGGGATGCGTGTAAATCCCGTCTCGTTAGCCAATGCGACGGTATGTTGGGGGAGGATGTAACTGGGTGCAGGATCTTGGGGAATCAGAGTTGGAGGGGAGGGGGCAAGCTGAAGATGCGTCAGGACAGAAAGAGAAAAACGGAATGAAGCAATCCTGGACAGCCGGTGAGGGTGGCAATGATGGATGGGCAGGAGGTTTTGTCTGTGCTTCTATTCTTGTTGGGAAATGGCAAATCGACAGCTCGGGAACCTTGAAGACCGCCATGACATGCCCAGCAGTTGGAGGGTCGTATCATGACAGGGGACGACTTTGTGGTTGGTTGGGGCAAGCAGACTGCAGGGGCTCTGTCTGCCTGGAGAGGAGAGCTTTGGATGGGGAAGCGTTGGATGTGATTGATTGATTGGGATTGCGCCAGATGCGCAGAGCACATCCTCATCCATGCAAAGTCTGCAGTACTAACCTCCAAGACCAAGAATTGCATGTGAAAGGCGTTGACCACCATGTATGGTGTACTTGTAAGCGGTACACGAACGTCTTGGCTCTGGTCTTAGCCCGCTCGCTTGGCCATAACGCTCCGCCAGCCAAATTGTGTACTTGATCTGTTAGCACGGGCACAAAAACCTCATGATTTAGTCTTTTATGGCGTCGGGGTCGGGGTTAGCTAAACTGCGCTCGAAGCGATCTAGTGCCCTGCGAAGCGAGGAGCTGATAACTAATGAATGAGACGAGTCCATCCTCCTTGGAAGTTTAAGCGATGAGCCTGGAGAATTTAGCTGCCGTCGGTCGGCCGACGGGGGCATAGCTAAAAGGGCGAATTGCCCCACCAGTTACTCAACCTTGAAGCTCATCGAGAGGCGATTATTGGAGACGAGCTGCCCCTTGTTGTTGGAGGTGAAAATTTTTGGCTGGACTTTGATCGAACTGGCCCGTGCACTCGCTGCTCGTTATCTCCTGGTCCCGGAGCAGAAACGGCAGATAAACTGCTGCAGCCCTGGCGGCGCCCAATTGAAGCTCTATCCTTGTCGGCAGCAGATTTTATTTGCTTCTTTTTCTTTTTCGTACCATGATCAAGCTCATCTCATCCGTGGGGCTCTGACGCTGGATCACGATCTAAAGAGAACCCCACTTAATAGCTCTAACAGGCGATTGAACGAACAAGTCCATGACAAAGAAATGGCCAATGTCAGAGTCAGACGGGGTGATCCCCATATCGTTATGACAAGCAGCAATGACAAGCCCTGACTAAGCGGCCGCCGTGCTACAGGTTCGGGGTCTGGAGATTTGACGGATTGGATGGATGCAGCAGCGACCTTCGTTTTCGTCTGGGGCAATGGCTTGCAGTGTTAGGCGGGAAGACAACCGCCATCGTCTTTCTCGTCTGCGCCTGGCATTGGACACTCATTCCCCCCGCTGCACATCACATCAAGAATCGTCCGGTCTGGCTCGCGGCGCTTCGACCTGCGCCGAATTCCTGTGCTTGTCCTCCCCTCCCCTGTGTAACTGTTATTGCTGTGTTGTGTGGTGTCGCACAAGACCTGGGGGATCGGCGTGTCTCGTAAGCCAATCCGTTGCTCGGCGAGGACGCCATTGCAAGCCACGTCGAACTGACAAGGACATGATTGCCGGTGAACTTGTGTGTTCAGACCTTCATCTTGTCAAGTGCCAGCCCGGACGAGAACTCGGTCCTAGGCCATTTGTGGCTTGGCGCAATCTGTGGCGGGAGGAGCTCAGGAGACTGAGACGAGACCAGTCAACTCTCAAGCCCAGCATTGAGCTGAGAGACGGGGATGGGGGCGTTGTCTACAGCACAAGGGGGCGTCAGATAACAAGCCACAAGCGTTGAGATCGCATGGGGGGCTTGACGGGGGCTTGCCCCGAACAACAAGCCCATATTCCACGAGAGAGGTTCGGGTCAAACAAACACACAAGACAGGACGAGGCACTGTCTCTTCACTGCCTCCCCAGACCTGGGCGCCTCTCAACGGTGGACACACAGGCATCCTGAGACAGCACGGGGGAGAAACCCGGACACGACCTGAGCGTGGTGGCCATGGCATGGGCAACATGGATGATGCTGGGCAACAGAAAAACCGGCTTGCCAATTGCAGAGGAGAATGTCTGGGGTTTTGCTGCTTCCAGATCATCCTCTGTATCCGACCTGTGTGTTGTGTCAGTCAATTCATCCAATCTCTTGGTCATGACCGAGAGACAGCAACGCGTTGTGGTGAGACAATGGAAGAATGAGCGCGTGGTTTCTGTGACGACCTACGTCATTGAAGACGACGATGGGTATCAGTTGACATGCATTGGGGGGGTTTCAGCGCGATTGTCGTCTTCCTTCCCCTCACCATGTATCTCCTCTCTCGTGAGCTGCCGCCATGGGTGAATGTAAGGCGAGTAAGCGAAATGTTTCTGAAGCAATGCATGCTGCCCGTCTCTGTGCAGGGCTTCCAATGGGCGGCTACCATGCGTCTCTTTGGAGGAGGATGGCTTTGGCTCGCCTGCTAGGAGGCGGCGACTTGTTCACCAATCAAGCACAGTGCCACGGAACTGTGACCTGGGTGCGACTGCGGGCGGTACTTCTGGCTTGCAGGAGGTTGCCTTGCTCTGTGATGCATGCACTGCACATTTTACAGCGGCCTTGCAGCAGCAGCAAAAAGGATCCCGTCAGCAGCAGCTAGCAGATGGATCTGCCGGCACCATGCCAGTGGGCAAGGGCAAGGGTGGGAGGGAGCCTCTCTCTGCCTTGGATGTTTTGGACTTTTTGATGACCGAACAGGGAGGTAGGTTTCCGTCACTCAGTGAGGCTCGAGGGGAAAACGCCATGGCTTTTTCTGCACCTGGCATGTCGATGTCGGTGAAGGAAGCTGATGCACCATCCATCATGTCCAGTTTGTTATTTTTCAAGGTAAAAAAAAGATGAGGCCATCAAGAAAACTTGCCGACTTTCCTTCTTTGCCCCCCCCCTTGCCCTTTCTTTTCAACGGCGCGTCCGGAACCAGCGGGGCGGAGAGCGGAAAGACGGAGACGCACGAAGGCGATGATTTCCATCCATGGGATGGGATGGGATGGGATGTGCCTGAGCTTTTCGGAGTCTCCCACTGTGCACTAGGGTAGGTATCCACCTGGAGATGATTTTCCCACACATCCATTTTTCGCAACAATCCATCCCACGCCTTTAGCTCAACGCCTTGGCTTTTGTTGTTGTTGGAATGACATTCATGTAATTGATAGGAATATCGCCTCTTGAGTATTGAATAGTAGAGTAGATCCTCGTACATCACAGCTCGGAAGAATAATACCGACTACTCCTCCTCTCTCTCTGTAATACCTAAACGTTTCCAGATCATAACCTCACTCAATCTCACTCACGATGCACACGCCTCTCACCGATTGCTTCCAGATGCACACACCCAGAGAGAAGAAAAAAAAAAAACGACCACCCCCCACCCACACCAAGACATGGCGCTCTGCTGCCAAGGTACATTCTTGCTGGTGAGCACAGAAAAAAAGATGGGAAAAAGCTCTGACCAGGGGCGCGCGCCACGACCGGGGTTTGGTTCTTGGGAGACCATTCGATGATCTGACTTGTTGGTTTCACTCACAACTCACCTCACGCCTGGGAAAAAGACGCCATTCTGGGTGTGTGTCGGTCGGGGGGGGGGGGGGGTCGCAGATTCATTCATTCTCAACCTTCACCATGACGACTGGTTGACTTGGGGAAATATTCCATTTCTTCCTCTGTTCTGCTCTGCTCTGATTCTCTTCCTTTTTGTTCTTACAACTTTAGACTCTATCCTTTTGTAGATTGCTACAGTAGTTTTCATCGTCATTCTTTTCCTCTCCTTTGTCCGGTAATTGCGGCGCCGTCTTTTGGTCTTCAATCTTTGCTATCAAACCCCGACACTTCCATCATCATAACACCACCATCCATCGCTAATTGTGCACTAAAAAATACCGACTCCGTTCGTTGCTTTGCTCTTCCGGCGCATCCTCAACCCCCGGTTGCATCTCCGCCTTTCCTGTCGCCATCCCATCCCATCCATTGGGTCCCATCGTATCGCATCGTCTCCCCCATCAATTCTCTTTTGGAGAATCGATACGATACGATACTGACTGTCCAGCTCATATCATTCTTTCCCCGTCTCCTTTGTTCTCGCCTCCTCTGACGTTTTCTCGACTCCAACCATCCCACACTCTCCGCACGCATACGGTAACCATCAGCATTTCAGACATCATCATACTTGAAACGTACGTGCAGGTTTAATTCATCATCTAATCAACTCTGGGCGTTGTCAATCATCTTGCCTTTCTGCAACCAGCTGGTTTTGGCGTTTTGCCGCCGCCCCATCTTTCTCAACTCATCAACCATAAGAAAAAAAGCCTCCTCTCCAATCTTATCCCCAACTGTAAAGCCTCCCACCTCAACCGGACGAAAAGAATCGCCGCCGTCGATAAAGAGAGGGAGAAAGAGAAGGGAAAAAACCTAACCAGAACGTCCAAGCGTCTCACGGCGTCCACATCCACACTACAGCGGTATGATCCCACCCCTACCTTGAACGCAAACCCACCAAACCAAACCAAACCAAACTCCTCCCACCCCATCCATCCATCCTATCATCCTTGCCCCATCCGCCGCTCGCACTCAATCCTGCCCATCCCTGCCCTCCACTACTACCCATCCTGGACGCCGCCAGACGGCCCATGCCTACGCGGCTCTCAACCTTGTCGTGCTAGCCTATGCCGCTCAGGCCGGCCCCGGCGCCTCAGTCCTGGGTCCTCTGCGCGCGGCGAGTAGGTAGAGTAGAGCAGATCAGAGCAGGGCGGCGCACACACAGGCACTCAAAACCACCTGCTCCCCGCAGGCCATCTTGATCTCGTTCAGCACCTCCACCAGCTTTCTTGCTGTCCATGAGTTTATGACTGACTGACTGATTAACGTCCAGTATCAGCAGCCTTTTTTCGGTTTTCTTCTATTCTGGTTCTTGTTTTTTCCATTGTTGTTTCGTACCTCGCATCCATCCCATCTCATCCGCACCGCCTCGCTCGTATCACCTCCTAATCTCGACGACGCCAGCGCCTTTGTTCTCCCCTAGTCGAGTCCCAACGATAACCCTCTCCCCGGACCACTTCCTCCTGTCTGGAACCTGCTGTGCAACCTGATTGTGATACCTGGCAACCTCAATTCCTCCTGCCCAGGATTTTTTCGACTACGCGGCTGCTGCGCTTCACGGTCTGCTCTGTTGCTGGAATATTGCCAGAGCACCTACCGTGTCGCCAGTTTGCTTCAGTTCCTCTTACACGCGGTTCATGTAAGTAGGCACGCACAAAAAACATCAACGCACCATTGGCACTTGATCAATCGCTTCGGCATTCTCGATACTATTCCTTCTCGATGACTTCGCGCCTCTTTGTCTAAAATCAGCTTCGCCCCTCAATTATTCATCCTTAAGCATGCTGCTGACCAGTGCCTTCCTAATCCTTAGACCCGTCTCGATAACCTCCTCCCATCCTCCTTCCCGCATGTGCTGAGGCCGCCTACAAACACCACAAGGCTTCCATTCCTCGTTGCCTCACCATCCCCGATCAATTCGCCTTAGCCCTCACATATTATTCACCTCCACGTGGTAAAGCTCCTGGCAACAGCTTCCACGGAATCCTTCCTCTCCCCCTTTTTCTCTCCTCCTCCCTAACTCACATACCCACATTGGGAATGCCTTACACGCCGCCCTCGAATCGATCTCCCGCCTCGTCAGCCTCCTCGTCGCCCGTTGCGAGCCGGCGTTCCTCACTACAGACAGGGAACCGACCAAACCTCCCCAGATCCGCCTCGTACCTCCACAAGCACCGACGAACACCTTCAGCTTCTGCCCTCAGCGATGGATCAACGGGCACGCTGACACCCCAGGGCACATCGGAGGATCTCAAGAGCATGACCGGCTCGGCCGTGCCATCCAACGTCCGCCAGTCTCCTCCCCCGCTGACGGACGACCGAGCCATGCCTATGGGTGCCATCATCTCGCCCCCCGACTCTGCCTCCTCCGGTAGCGATGATGAGGAACAGGAACCCCAGATCCGCGGCCGGAAGCTTGACAAGGCGCTTCGAGATGCCGTTAGCCAGATCCCCATGCAACGATCATCATCCCCCGAGCGATCCCAACCCACACAAGAAAACGGCGATAGTCAGCCTCGTCGGAAAGAGAGTGTTCACCTGAGCTTTAGCACAAGCGCCCTGGGTGACCTCGCCAAGGCGGGACGCAAGATTGGACATGTTCGTTCTGTCACCGAGCCTCACATTTCTCTGACCAAGTCCGCCGATAACTCATTGTCAGTATCGGAGGAAGAGACGGATGAGGATCTGCAAAAGAAGCCTCAGATGGTGCGAAAGAAGTCGGGCGAGCTCGTTCGACCTGCACTTCGCCCTCCTTCGCGACGACGCCCCTCTAGCATGCCTGGCACCCCTGTCTTTTCCAAGGCTGTTCACTTTGACTCACACCTCGAGCATGTACGTCACTTTCTGCAGGTGGACCGCCCTCTTGCTGTGAGCGCTGGCTCTTCGCCCATCGACAGCTACGAGAGCGATACCGAGTATCCCTTCCCCGGCAATGGCCAGCAAAAAGTGCGGTCGCCCCCCTACGAGTGGGAGATCCTCACATCAAACTTTCCCCACGACAGCGCCTCTCGCAGGTCGTTACCGGTGCGGCTCGAAAAGGTGTGGCTGTCCAACGACCAGAAGACCCTGCTAGGCTCGGTGGCTGTCGCCAACCTCGCGTTCCAGAAGTCGGTTACCTGCCGCTTCACTCTGGACTACTGGAAGACCACCTCGGAGGTTGCCGCTGACTACAGCCACGAGATCCGCCCCCGGGAAACCCCGTTGGGTCACGACCGGTTTACCTTTTCTATCAAGCTGGCTGACACGGCTAACCTCGAGTCCAAGACTCTGTTCCTCTGCGTCCGCTATGTCGTCAACGGACTCGACTACTGGGACAGCAACGACTCGAGCAACTTCCAGATTGACTTTCGCAAGAAGCATCTTCCCCAGAACGGGAAGAACAACTTCCAGGGCGCCTCTTCCCGCTCGGCTAATGGCCTTCCCCGGAGCAACCGACGCAACGGAGGCTCGACGGTGCCTCGCCCCAAGTCGATGCCTGCTGGCTTCGGCGAGTTTGGAGAGGATGCAAAGCTCAGCTATGACCAGCCCATCCACGAATATCTCGGTGAGTCGGGCAACGGCACCTCGGGTCTCCGCCTCAAGTCCAAGTCGGCGGGCAACCTCGCCAGCGATAACATGGCCAAGGGCTTTGGCTCGCCCAGCGGCCTTGCCTTTTCGAACCGCTACGACTTTGGCGCGTCTCTCAGTGCTGCCGTCCAGGCGGCCAAGGATTCCGGCTCCAAGGACAAGGACGGGCTCTACATGAAGGCCAACGTCCGGAGTGCTAAGCCCACCCTCCCCGTATCGACGACTCAGCCCGCGACACAGGTTCAGAGCCAGACGGCCCACGGGGCGACCTCGCCCAACTCGACCTTGTCCAGCTCCTCGTACGAAGAGCTGGTCAACAAGTACTGCTTTGTACGTGCCCCCGAAGTGCGCCCTGCTTCACCCGCCTCTGGCCCTCGTCCTCCCCTCGGTCGCCAAGATGATTTCACCCTTCACCTGGATGTACGGGATGGCACGATAGGCCAGAAGCACAATTGAAGGGTTGGTTACTGACAGTCATTGATGTTGCAGTTTGGTTCAAAGCAGTCGAGTCCTAACATGAGGGACGGTATGCTCAGCGGTGCTCGCTTTGACGGTTCTTCTGGGAGCGCTGCTCCTGCTCCTCGCCGGAGCAACGTCACGTCTCTCGGAAGCCCCATCAGCATGCATCACGCCGGCCCCGCCGCTCATCATAGTCTTCCGCTCGGACATGGTGTCTATCACCCTTCTTCGGCCCCGTCGACACCCAAGGATGCCTTCCAGGCAAGCAGCCCATCACCAACACCGAGGACATCTGCCTCGGCAAGGTCCGCTTCTCCTGCCTTTATGACATTCGATGGTACGCCGTCGACGGATGTTTCTTTCCACGTCCAGCAACAGATGATGATGGATCGGTTCCCCTGGACGGGTGACTCTCACGCTGCCACAGCAATCCGAGGATAGTATCGCGATGCCGATTGTGAATCGAGCTTCATCCTCTGAGACGAGTTCAACCTGCCACACACTTACTTTACTACCAAGAGCAGCTCCAAGACTGCAGTGCTATCTTGGTATTCTATCAATGACTGTGGACCACCTCTTCGACATGGTCACACCGGACTTCAGCATGACTGTCGGCCGGGATATCTATCAATCCTCGCTCCTGTCTGTTTGATTCGAGACAGCACACTACACACACACACATTGTGGCTAGCCTCGGAAGGATTACTGGAGTATGTTTTTACGGCTTATGGCCAGCAATGTTTGGCGTTTACGGTTTTGGACTTGTCAGCAAGCAAGCAGCCTGGCATGGCGTGCCGGGCATCCGCATTTGGAGTTTTGGGGGCTGTTTCTGTTTGCGATTGCGCGTTTCCTTGTCGCCTCTGATTTACTCTCGTTGTTTTTTTAATCCTCGAACTCTCTGGCCATGTTGGTTGGCCCTCGGTCTGGTTGGCTGCTCTTCTCACCGTTGAACGGTCAGAGACACCCAAGCTTTAATGTGGTTTTGAGTGAGCAGCAAACGGAAGGGTCACTGCGATGGAACACTTCGAGGAAGAGGCTTGTACGGAGTCGGGCGATACCTGCTTAACCCGCGTCAAGATGTCTCCGGGAGCGTTGACTTGACTGCGAAGACTGTATACGGCGCAGGGAAAGGAAGGATACGTACGGGAAGGGAAACGGGACAAAAGTTTGCTTCCCTTATGGAATGCAAGGGATTTTGAGGGAGTAGGCCAGACGGATTGATATACACTATACAAGAATGCGATGCATGCAAAGCTGAAGAGACTATTTTGCACCTCAGTTGCCTCTTGATGATGATTGCCAATGTGATGTGAATGTCGTGATGGTGTTGCGCGTCCTCTTGAGTGCCAAGGTCTCGGCCGACGCCGCCTTTGGCCTGGGCTGTGCTGGGGAACCATGGCCTGACGCCTGGCTCGCTAAAAACCTTGGGCTGTTGGTTCGGGTTCGGGCTCTGATTGGCTGGCTCGCCGGAATTCATGATGACGATGATTCCCCTGTGGTCTTGGTGTTGTTGATATTGATCCTGCAGACTGAGCCTGCCGAGGGTCTGACCGGGTTAATCAAGCAGACTGGGCTTAAATCCTTTGCAATATGCAGCTTAAATGTTATAGACGTGTCTGTCACTGCGTTATACCTGTTTATTACCCTCTCACATTGGCCACGGACAATGCACTCTCTGTCCTCTCAGTTCCCCCTTGGTAATTGATTCGCTTAGCAGGCATTCGCATGGCTCCCAACCAACCTCAACTGGGGTTTCACGACCCAAGATGCTCATTGGTCGTGTCGCCAAAGCATGACGGACACGGCGTATAAACAAGCTTTGCTTCCTACGGAATGAACTCGATTCATCAGCACTGCCTTGACACTAACTCACCTCCGTTCTCGTCTGACATATCATGACGCTTCTGTAGACACTTCTCCTCTTCCTCAGGACTCTAACGGCTGCTCAGCAATTCGTGCCTCCTCCTCAAGGCCTTCAAGTACTGTAGTCGAACCTCTTTTAGGGAGTAAAAACCTCGTATAAACAGGTTGATTCACCATTGAAGCGACTATAAAGAGATGTGATCATGTGCTGACAATTCATGGTTCATAGACATCAACAACGCCAACATGCTGTATGTTGACCAACCCATCGGGACTGGATTCTCATACGCCAAACTGGCCAACGGGACTTTGGACGTGCTCTCTCACACCTTTACCCCGACAGAGGACGGTGAGGTTCTAGAGGTGAACGTCACGACTTTTCAAGCAACTCTTGATGCCAGATTCCCTGAAATGGTCCTCAAAACAACCATGAGCGCTGCAAGAATCTTTTGGGTTTTCCCCCAGGTTTGGTTCAACGAGTGAGTGGATAGGTGAAACCGGAAGCTGCTTGGTTACTGATTTTGTTCAGATTTCCGGAATGGACCACCAAGAGTGATGAGATTTCTATATGGACTTCATCTGTGAGTGAGCCCTATCTATCGTACGCGGTTATCCCATTAAGGGCCGAGCTTCAGCTATAATAAAGAACACAACATTGCTTCTGCTTAAAACTGACCATCTCGATAGTATGGCGACATGTACGGACCGCACTTCTTTTCCTACTTCTAAGACTAAAACGAACTCATCTAAAATGGAACACCTTCTCTGGAAAACGACACGACCCTTGATCTCGCAGCCCTCGGATTCGACGAACCTGGACTAGATTATCACGCCATGGGGATGGGATATCCGACCTTCAGTCATAACAACACCTACGGAATCCAGGTTTTCGGAGGAGGTGTATGAGGAGCTCGTGGCTCAGATTACGGCACAATGCTCATCGTGTCGACAATTCTAGCGCTCTCCCTTTGATGTCACTGTTTCCGACGTAACAGTCCTCCCGTGACATTGCATGGACAACTACTTCAACCAGGCCTGGGTACAGCAAGAACTCGGCATACCCCCCAACTTTACGGCCGACTGGGGACTCATCGCCAATGTTTTCCTTGAGGAAACCGGCGATATGATGATTGGTAGCTTTACCACATAGGAAAATGTGATCAAGCGCGGTGTTAATTTGGCCATTGTGTACGGTGATCGAGACTCGAGGGAAGAAGCCTAGGCCAATACAGCGGCATGACGAAAAGGATGGACTGTTCTAAAGCCTACCCTTGGTTTATAGAATTCACCATCCGGTGGCGGGATATCATTCATTGCCAGCAATTGCTATTCAAGACAGTTACAGTATCTACTTGAGCTTGCACAAATTCCAATGTCTTGATTGTGGAAAGACCATTTACATATTATCTAGAAATACACAGCAGAGTTATAACAAGCTGGCGCTGGAAACCTAGCAATGATTTCCCTCTAAATAGATCACACAAGCTGCGATATACCGTCTCATAGACATGAGAATATTGTCATTATCAGAGTACGAGAGGGTGAGGTCATCTTTTCTGACTTCTACTAGCACGGTTGACTTGTCTTTGAATAATGATGAATGATTGGCACTTTTCCTCACAAAGAGGGCATCATTCAGAGTAGCAAACTGAACAGTTATCAACACATTACAGCATCAGAGACCCGTTGTGAAACAACGCGCCATCTTCGAACCATGTTTGTTAAACCTCGGAGATAGAAGACTTTACTTGAGACACAAATGAAGAGTGGGCTTGGCATACGCCTTGGCAACTCTGGGAAGCCATAATGCTTGGTATTATAAAACTATGTACTGATCCTGGCTCGACTTCTCTATCGAGGTGTTCCAGACATCAAGCCCGACCTCAAGGTTATGGGATGAAGCAAAGCTCGAACGGATCTCATATTAACAACGTATCTTTTTTTCTTGCTTAGAGAGCGTCCACAGCCCTTGATGTCGAGCAGATGGGGGGTATCAAACATGTCGCGCCGGCGTTCTCCAAACACTATAATATACTCCTCATGAAATATAGTCGGCATGAGGCGGAAAAGGGCTGAAGCAGATTTGCGAAGCAGCTAGACCCTAATGGATTGGTGGATTTACTCCTCGTGGGTAGGGGGACCAGCGTAGTTCTTGTGGCCCCAGACCCAGTACCAGATTCCGGAGACGAGGCAGGCAAACACAAAGACCACCGGGGCGTAGTTGACAGTCTCGGCGGTGACAGGGATGGCGGAGGGCATGCAGAACAGAGGCAGTGCCAGAAGAGACCAGGCTAAATAAGGGGTAAGCAAGACGTTGGTTACCGAGTTTTAGGGGATGGAACACATACCGATGGCGATAACGTTGGCGACAGTGCCAAAAGTGCCAAGATAGAAGGATCCCGTCTTGACCTGCTTGCGGCCGGTGGCGAGAGAGATGGCAATGGGAGTGGCGTACGAGGCCGTCAGGCAGATGACACCGACACCAGAGAAGGCGTTGAAGGCAGCCGAAGAGCCAAAGTAGATGACACCCAGGATGATCTGGACAACCATGCTGAGCATCATGGCGTTGAGGGGAACGTCGAGCTTGTGGTTGACCTTGGACCACCACTGGGCGCCGGGAATGGCACCGTCACGAGCGAAAGCCCAGGTGCATCGAGAGGTAGCAGTGGTGCAGCCGATACCGCAGATGAGGGCGAGGACCATGAGAGGGAAGACGAGACCAAAAGCACCGCCGGAGGAGCCAACGGCGCTCTTGATGATGACAGGAACGGGCTGGGCGCTGTTGATGAGCTCGGTGATGTCGGGGAGGACGAAGACCAGGGGGATGAGGAAGAGGAGACCGGCAAAGGTGTTGATGAAGATGGTGGCAACCATGGCCTTAGGAACCTGGGTGGAAGGCTGCTGGACCTCCTCGCACATGCTGGGGTATCGTGTTAGTACAAGAGGTGGTTATATCATGACAAGTTGAGACTCACGAGATGATCATGCCAGTGGACGAGGTAGCATAGGCAGCGTGGAGAAGACCAACGCAGAAGGACCAGCCATCGGGCCAGCCAGAGTTAGCCTCGAAGTGAGTGAAGACATACTTGGCATCGTGACGGCCCTCCTTGGCAATAGCCAGGACGGAGACAACGATGGCAATGACACCAGCAAAGGTCCAGAAGATGGCGGCAGTCTTTTTAACATCAAGAGTTAGCGAGCTTCACACAGAAAAGAGAGAGCACAAGAGGGATCTCACGTCGATCCAGGGGAGCCAGCGGTTGCCCAGGGCAGAGACGGCATTGCACAGCAGGGTGATGGCGAGGAAGATCAGGAAGACCTGGTAGGACTCGCCCGACAGGACACCCACGCCAGGCTCCTTTTCAAAGACGTTGACACAGCCGACGATGAACAGGGAGGTACCAAAGTTCACAGCAAGGGTGATGGTGATGTTTCCCACAATGTACAGCCAGCCGCAGATCCAGCTTGCAATGCGCCGCCAGCGGGCGGGAGCAAGCATGAAGGCTTGGTAGTAGACACCTAATACGCGATCAATCACAATGGTCACATTAAATTAAGAGCAGCAAGAGGGAAGAGGAAGGGTCGCGAGCTGGGAGGGAATGTATAGCACGGCAGCAGAAGCTGAAGGGGAGCGGAACACGGTAAGTACCTCCGGCAGTAGGATAGACGCTGGTGATTTCACCCAGGGACGCGGCAACACAGACGATGATGAGAGACACGGCAACCCAACCCCAGATGATGTTGACGGGACCGCCACCGATGAGGGGGTACACCAGGGTAGTCGCGAGACCGTAGGGGATCGAGGCCAGGACGAAGGACATGAAGGCGACCTGGAGAGTCGAGCGGTTGCGCGACAACTCAGGCTTGTAGCCCAGGTTCTCGAGGAGCTGGTCAGCGCCCTCAGTGTTGCCGACCGAGGTCTTGGAACCTCGGCGCCTTTGCTCAGCCTTGGGATCCATGGCTCCGTTGCTGCTGCTGGCCGAGTCGCGCTTATTATCAATGGGCAGCGACATGACGCGGGGGGGAGAAGACGAGGTGGGAGAGGTTGTCGAGACCAGCCGAGGAGGAGTTGGCTATTAGGATCGCTCCAGGAGAAGGATGAGGAGTCGGGGGATCGGATTGAGGGTTGCCCGTCGAGGGATTGAGGATTAAAAGAGAAGAAAGAAAAAAGGAATGGTTATTGCAAAAGTGGAAAGCCAAGAGGAGGATCCGATGGAGATGGGGGAGGGGATGCAGGTGAATTAGTAGGTTCGGGTAGTGGCAATGCGACGAGTCGCGAGAGGGTGACACTAGACAAGGGACGGAAAAGACGAGACCGAGAAGATAAGGTGTATGACAAGGGGGGAGCAGGACGGGGTTTAGAAAAAAGTAATGATATAATGCGGGTGCGGAGGCAAGGGAGTGATTCCACACGTGGCACCGCCAAGGGTAGAGAGAACACGGTCGGTACGGTATTGTTGACCGAGATTGTTTCTCTCGGGACGTCGGAGAAGGAAGAGACAAGGAACGATTCAAGGAAGTAGAAGCAAGAAGGGTCTAGCAGAAAAAAATAAAGCCTGCGGAAAAGGCGTTGTTTTGACTTGTGCCTCACCCAACGCCGAGGGTCGAGAAGTGTGTGGCACGGCTTGGAAGCCTATTCGATCATGATCCTTGGCAGACAGGACAGGCTACTGCTTACCCAGCGTGGGGCCCCCTGCTCTGGTCAAATCTGTGGAGGATTTTCCTTCTGAGGCGTTTTCTACGATGCCCGAAAACGTAACGCCGAGGCGAGACCCTGACGGGGAAGCACGGCGAGTGGGAGCCCCCAGACGTCATACCCTGGGGGGCCAATAGTGGGCGCACCGGGCGGCCTGGCCGAACGAGCGTTCGGGGTTGATGGCTCAAACCGGAAGGAGATTACTGACGGGGGGCGCCAGGATGTTGTTCTGGGCCAAGCTTTCAGCACAAGGGTAAGGGCATCTGTATCCAATTAGGCTTGGGTATGGAGAGATGTCTTGGTGCGTAATACGAGGCGTTCAATCAATCACATGTAACTTTTTGGTGTTGGAGAGATGGACGAATCAATGTTGAGGTTGCATATTGCAAGTTGGGTAGCACAAAGTCGAAGCTGAGAATTAGCTTTTTAGAGGTGTGAGTGTGTGTGTGTGAGATTGTGTCTGTGGGATAGTGGGATAACGGCAGTGGATTATAGGCGCAATTATCGACTTGATGGACACAGAATGACGGCGAAGAGGAGGGTAAAGGGCTGAGAGAGACTGGTGCTTCTTTCCAACAACCCTTGATCCTGTTCCGTGGATTAATGACCCCATCATATCAAATCGTCAGACCATGGGGAACCGTGCTCTACTCTGTAGTTTTAAATGGGAAACAATACCAGCATCTGGGTTAGCGCTCGAAATGGATTAATAGTCTGGGTGGGATGCCGGCTGAGACTCCGTGTGGCCGGTTCGTGATAGTCGACGATGTGTGTGGTCCTGGAACAGTTCCCAGACAGGACGAGGGGGCCCTTCTCTCTCTAGCTTATACTCCTTATCTAAAACCAAATCCTTCCTATAGTCGCGTGCTCTTGAGCCTGAAGCGGTATTCCCAGCAGATATTTACCGGCACGTGATCGGTAGTGTGATCCGATGCCTGCGTCTAATACCGGGAGGCTCAGATTTGTCCCGTTCACCGTCGGTATCTCAACCCCGTCCACCGTTGTAATCAGCACCGCCAGCCTTCCTCAGCCGCGTCACAATATCCCCCTCGTCCAGCTCGCCGCGGTCCCCAGTGGTGACGGCGATGCTGTGGTGGGCGAGCTGGCGCTTGACGTCGCCGCTCTCGATGCTGACCCTGGCCTTGCGCATCACCTTTGTGCTCTCACCGATCCAGACCACGAGGACGAACTTGACGCGCGTGCTCTCCTTGTCGTTGGCGTACTCGACGCGCACGTAGCCGTACTGCACCTGTCCGTCGTCCAGTTCGTTCACTAGCTCCGACAGGCCACCTGTGCCTGTCTTTGTGAGGGAGAGCTTGTTGCCCACGGCCGATGCGTACGAGATGAGGAGCCAGTTGGTCTCATCCTTGTCCGACCGCACGGCATCGTAGGCGGCGGCAACTTCAGGAGCGTCGAGGCCAGACATATTTCTTGTGTTGATGTGCCGGTAAGGGGTGGTGGGTGTTTGGATCGATCGGTCCGGTCGGTCGGTTTGGTGGTTGGTGGTGGGATGTGTGATTGTCCTTGTGCGTGTGCGTCTCGCAGGTGCCGAATCAGAAGCCAATGCAGACAAGATAATTACGGGCCTTGGACCAAACAAAGAAAGAATTGTTGGACTGAGAGAAAAGCAGGTCTTGGTCAGGGCTTTCTTCTCTCTCATTCAGGGGGGGGAAGACGAGACACAGAGCTGAAGAGAAATTCCCGCTTTCCAGGGGGGTCCCCTCCCTCCCTTGTCTGATCTGGGAAAAGCTCGGTTACGAACGGAACGCGCTCTAGAAGTTCTTTCAGTATCCATAATTAATTACTGCCGTAGCCGCGCTAGAGAAAACGGACTGTGTTCCGTTGGGTGACAGTGTTAAGCGGCGAGTAATGAATGGTCAGTCTCCCATGGGTCCCTTGACCGAGACCGTTCTTTTGAAGCGAATGGGGAATGGAACCGTTCATGTAGAGAAGCCCTGCCTGCTTGGTCGTAATCGATGGCTTGCTTGCTGCAGAAGAAAGGAAGATTCCCCACCAGTTCCGAATTGGATCCTTGTAATAATAGCCAAGAAATCTGTTGGTTGCTGTTCAGTTCAGGTCGGTGACCGTATCCGGGCTCCTTGCCCTGGTTGCCTCAATAACAACAACAACGCCACGAATCTCCCATCGTGAACTTGTCCGTCATGGGTTTCATTCGATATGTTACGGACTGGGTGGAGTGGTGGTTCTACCCCATCTCCGACCCCGTATCATGATCCCACTCAAGCCCCATTTTGCCCTACTTATGGAGCTTCAGTGCCCGACTTTACCATGATATAATGGAGCTGTTTATGATGCACCGAATATTCCCCATGTACCGTTTCCCCCTCTTAGCATTGACCACGCTTGCAATTCCATGCGTCAGGAGTGGTGCATTGTGATCTCGACCCGTACGTAAATAGATTCCCGAGCCAAGAGAGGCTCTACCGCAACACCACCTGATTCTGGTGTAGAGGCTTTTTTATGCCCTGTGGAGATTATTACGGTATGTAACCCACCGTCCGCCGCCCTTACGTTTCACGACGGAGTGTCCGGGAGTCAGGATAGTGGGTTAATGCAGCTGCGCCTCTTGATCCTGCGATGAGATGCTTGGCGATGGAGTAGGCATTTGTTTTGTGTTCTGTCATGCAAATGACCCAACATTGTGACACGATGGAAAATTAATGACAAAGGTATTGTTAAAGCCAGAATTGGGGTCTGTGTTCCACAATGACATACTCATGCTCTGTTCGCTTGTGGAGTGAGGGTGAGGCCAAGTTTTTTTCTCCATTTGGTGGAGTGCGTTTTTTATATGCATCGTGTGGTTAGCGTGAGGCTTGGAGAAAAAAGAGGGTTGTTGTCACTAAGGTGTGACGTCACTGCCTTGAGACCGAGTCTGAGGCTTTTTGCTTTTTGTTTCTTTTCTTTTTGGAGTCTAAAGCTCCTTGGGGACAATTAGAACAAATTACGGCTTCGAGAAGGTCCACATTGCTGAAACGTTTGTCGTGTTGTCTTCTCTTGACAGTTTAGGTTTTGGTGAAGACTGCCCAGAGTAAAAGTCAGTGAGGAAATCTTACCCATCTATGATGCTGCCTCCGACGTCAAGCAGGAGATAACTGATTGCTAAAATCCCACCAGTAGAATGCTATTGATACTCGAGCCGAATTTCTGAGATCTCATTTCCGCTATCGATGCTGATATCTCGATTAAACATGGGGAATGCGGCTCGGTCCGAAACTGTAGGGTAGGCAGCCTCGGCGGTCAGGTGTAAAAACCAAGGATCGATGACATTCGGGCTCTAAAATAAGCCACTGTGTGTTGATCACATCGACTAGAATATCTGTCAAACCTGTCAGCTTGATAGGATTTGTTCTAGACTGGTTCCATCGGTCTTCTTAAGGGCAATGGCCATGGCGCATAATCCACTAGTGAGTCTGACTCTGTCCTGCTTATCTAGCTCTTCACGTCGCCAAAGAACAGAGGTGGCCACTATATAGCAACACATCGTGTGCCAATATTTCTACTCAACTACCAGGCCTACGCAAAAAATGTCGTCTCATATAAATCGTCGCATCACTTGCGACATCAAAAACTCGTGTTGTCCATCTCGATCGCGTGCTCACCTTGCACAGGGGACCGGGTAGAGTCCGCAGAGAACTTGCACCGCGAGTAGCAATGGATGAACAGTAGAGTAAACTCACGTCAAGGCAAGGGAGGGATTCTTCATCAGCGTCGGAGACCTGCCCGCTTTTATACGCCCATTCAAGTTACCTATCTAGGCCCATGCTGGATCGCGCCGATGGCGATCGCTCACATGTGGCCTAGCAGTTCGCGTCTACAAACAAACCATCACCATGCAGAGATCCCCCCGTTGACTATGCGGCACAGTTCGATATAACCGTCGCAATAAGGTAATAAGCTTAAGAGCAAGCGCAGCAAATGTCGTGTCGCATCGGATGCACCCCGACGACAATTTCTCCCTTGGGAAACTTTCCAATGTCGTCATTTGCCGCTCAAAGGACGCAACCTGTCGCTCTTGGGCCGAATCTCCGCTAATTGACCATCTTGAGATCCACGACGACTTGGAAAGGAAAAAAGTGAGGACACGGATCGCATGCGAACCTCAGGTGAGCGATGTGACTTGCGAAAACATGTTTTTTATATAAAACGATGGTTCCATCTTTGGTTGAAGGTTTTGTGAATCGGTACGAGAGCTCTATACAACTTTGCTTTGAGCGATAGCCCTGCAACATGGCTCAAGCTTCTCCAGTCTCAGCATCTCCTGATGCAACCACAGAAACATCGCAGCCTGTTCAATCCGGCATCTTCAAGCACATCGCAAAGAAGATCCCATACTTCCGCAATCCCAAACATGTCCTCCTCTTCAAGCTCGATTGCCTCCTCCTCACCTGGGCCTTCCTGGCGGGCATCATGAAGGAGATGGATCAGTCGGCGACCACGCAGGCTTATGTTTCGGGAATGAGAGAGGCTTTGAGTCTATATGGTAACGAGCTGGTCGAGTTTAATACCTTCTTCTCAATTGGGTATGCTATTGGTCTTGTTCCTGGTCAAATTGCTCAGACCAAGGTGAGTTTTAAGCAGTGCTTTTAGCGATACAGCGACTAACATGGACAGGTTCGACCTTCCTTGTTTCTTCCTTGCTGTGAAATCATCTGGGGACTCTTTGTCACCTTGTAAGTTATACTTAAACTGAGACCATCAGATATTCGACTAACCAGAGCATAGCACCTGCAAAGCTACCAACGCCCATACCATCTACGCCTTGCGTTTCTTCCTCGGCCTCTTCTCTGCCGTCTTCTGGCCCAGTGTCGTCTCTCTCATCTTCAACTGGTACACACCGACTGAACTTGCCCTCCGAATCGCCTTCTTCAACGTCTCTGATGTGGCTGGTGCCATGTTTCTGGGAGCTCTGCAGGCTGCCCTCTACCGCAACATGAACGGTGTCCACGGCCTCGCTGGATGGCAGTGGCTCTTCATCATCGCGGGCGCTATCACCATCGGCCAGGGAATCATCGGCTTCTTCATCATCCCGGATACTCCAGCCTACACACGGGCCAAGTGGTTGACGCAGGAGGAAAAGGCTCTCGCGCGTGAGCGCATGGGTGAATTCGGCGCCAACACTTCCAAGCTCATCCCCGCTTCCGTCTTGAAGCAGAAGCTTCGAAAGCTCATCGTTCACCCGGTCACATACTTTTTCCTCGTCGCTTTCGCCATGAGCGCCTGGGCGCATCGAGCCAACTCGTACTTTGTGCTCTATCTCGAGAGTCTGGTCGACAGTGCTGGAAACCGCCTGTATAGCACTTATCAGGTCAACATCCTCCCGCTCGGAGGTTACGCTCTTCAAATTCTTACCAACTTGGTTTTGAATGGTCTTTCTGACTGGAAGCACTGGCGATGGCAGATCAGTGTGGGTTCTGCCCTTCTCCACGGCATCATGCTCAGTGTTCTCTGCGGTTGGCCTTCAGACCACAAAGTCGTCATGGGTTTCTATTTCATGACGTACGCAACCAACGCTGGAGGCCCGTCCTTTATGGCATGGTTCGCGGAGCTGCTCCGAAAGGAGCCCGAGGCTAGAGCCATCATCGTGGCTCTTACTGTCATGATTGTCTATATCGGCCATGCCACCATTCCTCTCCGCGCCTTCAGAGTTTCTGATGCCCCGAGGTATCCGATCGGATTCCCTCTTTCCACCGCCTTTACCTTTGGGACGATTCTTGTGCAGCTAGGTCTGCTGTGGTGGGGGAGCCGGAATCCCCAGCTTGTCAAGTATGGCTATGATGCTCCTAGCAACGTCTCGAGGGTGTCTGATGAGGAGAACTCTGACAAGATTGAGGGGGATGGTGCTAGTATCGACAGAGCTGGTGATGGAAAGACTGCGAATCAGGCTGTTTCCAAGATTGACGGGTAGGAGCTGCCGTTCTCTTGCCTGCAAGTTGCCCATATAGATTGTTCATATCAGGCGAAGCATATCGTTCAAGTTCTTCATGACCTTGCTCACCTTTTTGTGTCTAACATTTATCACGGTCTGCGTAGACGGTAGGTTCAATGTGCATGTCTATTAAAACGTATCAAAGTAATTCAATGCCCCAATAGCCTCCGATTTGTCCTTGGTGGCTGGTCTATGGTACTCTATCCTTAATCCCCTAATAACAAAGGAAAAACAAGTCTATGCTACCCCAAACTACAACCCTTCACTCCTGCCTTCCTGTTTTTCTGAATCCAGATGCCGTTGTAGTGATTAGACATGCGACAAGGGAACAGGGTCAGACTCTGTCTTTTCGAACCGAGCAGACTCGTCCGTCTTCCTCAGCTGGAAATCAGCCTCTTCCCAGCGACCCTCGAAACAGATACCGGGATGCCCAGCAAGCAGGCAGACCGTGGTAGCGACAATCATGGCGCCCTCGAGGATCATGAATGCCGTTTCATCGTTGGCTAGCTTGCTGTCGTAGCCGCCACTGAGCTCGGCAACTCGGTACGAGGTTCTGATCAGGATGCAAAGGGTAGCAGCCGCAAGGCCTATGTATTGTCAGAGAAGCAACTGCGTTAAAACCGTTCTGGCTTACAGATGAGAAACATCTTGAACCGCCAGGATCGCTGAAGCTCTCTAAAGTTGGGGTTCCAGGCGTCTCGGTTACGATGAATCCGGAACCCAAGCTCACCCGCCAGGATGACAAAGATGGAAATGGCAGCCAAGTGAGCCGCAAGGCCGGTTTTGATTATGGCAAGACCTAAATCCGTCTTTGTTGGGTCCTCGCCTCCGAGAATGGCTCCTCCAGCGGCTTGGAACACGAGAGCGAAGAAGTCGGAAATCATGAACGTGATAGTGTATGCGCGGGGGCTGAAGCGGGAGAATCCTTCGCCGTAGACGGTGATGATTCGAGCTAGGCAGAGATAGATCGCTGCGCTGAAGAAGGCAGGGCCTATAGTCAAGGTGACGATATACCTGGATTATATTAGAGGAGACCAATCAGATAGAGAGAGGTATTAGACTCACATTAAGAATTCGTCATGCAGAAAATGCATTCTTATCCGAGCGACGTAGCCGATGATTTCAAGTACGTGACCGCAGAACATTCCAAAAAGGAAACCCCATGTTTTGTGACGGATGCTGTAGTAGATTTGGGGGAGGATGAGGAGGGCGTGGCAAGCGAGGAAGAAGGCGTTGCCACCTAGTTTGGGAATATCCATAGTCATGATGATTTGTGTGATGGAAAATGCCCTGAAAAACGTGTGATAAACTTGGAACTTGTTAATTGCTTGTCGGGTGCTATCGAGAGGCGTGGTGTGTTGTTGAGTGGCCATCTCCCCATTCTTAAATATTCAGACATTGAAACATGAGGCCTATCATTAAACGAACCAACCAATCAGAGCTGATTCGCTTGTACATTAGAATGGCTATGCACTTGATCCAAGCATGCAAAAACCTTTCCCATGAGCCACGCGGCTCGTTATAAGATGCCGTCACCGCGGCGTCGGCGTGGAAGCTCAGAGCCCACTCCAAGACGCCCTATTCCCGGACAGGGATCGCCTTTCAAGGCAGCGATTGGCTTTTAGACGAACGGGCCAATCAGAGCATTCTGCTGATGAGATTATCTCCACTGCGGAACATGCATTTACGGACACAAAGGAGAGATGATCATGTCCGAGTCCGAAGACTGAACTCTTCATGTTTCGGCCGGATCGAGCCACCTGAATCTCATCTTAACCATCCCGCGGTCTCTTGAAGTTCTGGTATCGTGCGTTTAAGACCATGTCGACAGACGCCGCCAACGCCCGCCCTCCGCGAAGGAGGGCCAAGCACACGCGTTCTAAATTGGGATGTGGAGTTTGTCGGTATGCTTAACCTGCCCTTTGATCAGCATTACCTGTTCATGCGGCTGCTTCTGACGTTGCTTTAGTATTCGTCGTGTTAGGTGTGATCGTACTAGACCTGCCTGTGAGCGTTGTACCAAGACTGGTCGACAGTGTGATGGATATATTGTCAAGGAGTTGAAGGACGAAGCACCTCTGGCTCAGAGAGAGACATCAACGTCTCCGCCACTGTCTGCATCGGCTGGTTCTATTGTTCTATCCAGAGACCCCCTCTCATCGGAGCAGGAGTGTCGAGCCCTGGACTACTTTCGGAGCAAGACCGCCCCGGGGCTTTGTGGGTTCTTTGAGAGCGATCTATGGAGTACCTTGATCCTCCAAATCAGCCGCCGTGAGCCGTGCGTGCGGCAAATGGTTGTCGCTCTTAGTTCTCTCCACGAAAGTTTTCACACTGCTCACGCCGAGCCAAGTTACTCTTCATCCACCTTGACGCTAAGACAAAGGGCAATCGGCGAATATGGCGTCGGCATCCGTCTTCTCAACAAACACATAACCACTCAGGGCTGGGCTAACCTGGAAATCACCTTGCTCTGCTCTATTCTCTGTGTCAAGTTTGAGTGGTTAAGAGGTGATTATGATGCTGCTCAGACGCATTTGAAGAGCAGCTTGCTCGTCATGTCGCAATGGGCTGAGGGCAAACAACCTCTCGTCAATGGGACGTCTATCTCATCCCCTGGGGGATACATGATTCAAACACAACTTGGACCACTGTGGACCAGCTTGGTTCTTCAAGCTCGAACCATGGTGCAGGATTTGCCGTGCCACATGCCGTTACCGGAAGAAGAATCCTTGGAGCCCTTTGCAAGTCTCCGACAAGCTAGAAAGGCTCTCGATATTCTTTTAGCTTATTTCGTCCCAGAATCAGTCTCACAGAGGTTGGCGCGTTCGCTACGCTACTCCAAGTCCCTGAACCTCCAACGTCGCCTGGCGGAGTGGTTGCAAAAGTTTGAAGCTTTCCTTTCTACACAAGATGTGGATGAGCAAGAGAGTCCCCGAGTCACGATAATGAAGCTCTGGCATCACACTGCGCACATGATTTTTCTTGCCAGCTTCTCTGATGACGAGATCTACTTTGATGCGTTTGTGGAGGATTTTACGGATATCGTGAACAAGGCGGGGGAGCTTCTATCGTCAACGGCAACATCACAGTTCTCAGTCGACATTGGGACAGTTCCGCTCCTATACTACGTGGCACTCAAATGCCGCCATCCGCTTGTCCGTCGCCACGCAGTCGCGATACTGACAGCGGCTCCAAGACGGGAAGCGGTTTGGGATAGCATAGGTGCTTCTCTCGTGGTTGAGGAGGTGATTCGTGTCGAGGAGGAGGGACTGGGACAAGTCTGCACCCAGTTTGACATTCCTAGTTCGGCTCGAGTGTGCAACATGAATATCGTCACTGACGTGGAGCATCGGAGAATTTGGATCAAGACTATGAAGCAAGGTTCTTGTAGTTGGAGTGAGGAGAAGGTCTTGAGATGGTAAGGCGTTGTCAATAGATTTGGTTCAAGTTCTAGGCGTAAGCTGTACCGTACCTATGCTGTCTCTATCTGTGCATTAATTTCATCGACATTGAAAGATTTATATTTTCCTCAATGTTTAATTCGAGTAGCCCCTAACGTGTTGTTAGGTTACCTAGGCACTGTTGCACACCCTTGCCGTTCCCGCCAACACCGCCAACACCGCCAACCCAGCTGTCAACCACTACGACGTTGCCCTTGTTCTCTTCTTGCATTCTCCTTTTACAACTCCGAGGCTGAAGGTACCCCAGCCTTCCTCGGATGCTGCACACGGGGATCTGGCTCATAGGATTTTGGGTCGGGAAATGGCATACCGGGGCAATAGGTCCTGAAGTATGCTTCCTACAGTGACGGTTAGCTCTGTTGAAGCAACTGAGTATGGATGTCAAGTGAGTGCTTACTCTCGCAAACATGGCATAACTGTCTGCGTTGGTGAGCGCTTTTGCAATCTCGTGGTTGTTCTTGGTCCTGATGAGTTCCTGGGTGTAGTAAGTGTCGTAGAGGTAAACAATGGAACCGTCTGGCTTCTCCATTTGCCCGTCGATGATCACTTCGTCTTTGCGCAGCCAGCTCGGTCTACACGATCTGTTGTTAGTCATGGCCTGGTCTCCATAATCTGGACGAGACTCACTTGGGATTGATGATAGATGTTCGATGGCTGCCGAAGGGTATAAGTAAACTGTGTGCGACTTCTTGATATTTTTTTAAGGAGACGGAAAACTTACATTAGTTCATGAAGAACTAATTCTCCTATACTTCTCATCCGATATGAAAGAGTGCATGAGTCTTTGGTGCAAATTTCGTCACACTTGATGTCCTTTGCGTTGGGAATATCAAGTGTCCATAGTATGGGGCATACTACAATGAAACTCGGCTTCGTTTTTTCGACGAGCTGGTTGTAAGTATACATGAGTATAGTCCCAGGCCTGGGGTCAGTAATAGGGTCGCATAATCCGTTAAGGTCTGCATCTGTGAAGTGAACATTTTCGAGCCTGTCGTTTCCCAAGTATGGGTCTGATCCACTTCCAATGATGGATTTGAAAATGATCTCGACCTTTGTCTTGTCACCAGAAGCGAAATACTTTTCGAACATGTGAGGGAAACCATTGGGGGGTTTGGAGATGCTGACAAGTGCATCGTGAGCCATTTTCATGGCGTCTTCGAACCCTCGAGTGAGCCTCATCCTTTGCAACTCATCCAAACCTTCAGAGTTGACGAAGGGGAGAGACCCAATGTTCTGGACTTTGATGTCGTTGATCAATGGACGCTGGCTATTGATCTGCCCATGCGCCGCACTAGAGATGTCAACAGGTTGGATCAAACTCATTGTTGAATAGATCATGTTGGCTTACTGAAGCAGAAGCGAAGCCCATGAGAGGAAAAGAAGGCGGCGCATTTTGGGGATGAGGCTAGGCTCTTGGTAGTTGTGCTGGGTAAGAAGAGAATGTTGCTCAATAGACACGAGTTGAGTGTGTTTGTCATGAAACTTGAAGCGAGCCAGCAATGAGAGTGCGGACTTGACACTTTAAGTAGGCTTTTGAAGCATTGCTGGACTTGACCGTGATCCAGCACACACCAAAACTCAGTTCTCTAGGCTTTACTATTGTTGAACGACTGTTGATGTAGAGTTCAAGCCGGACATACGGAACCAAGATGGGCGATTGTTTGTCAAAATTCCTCAGTAACCAATCGAAGATTGACAAAGTTATGCTGAAGATTAAGCTCAATTCAGCTGGTGATAGTTAAGCGCTCCTTGACCTGATTCGGTATCACAGCATACCAGTTCAACTGAGACAATTTGATATAGTGCGGGTTTTCCATGCAGCCCCAGCGCCCGATTACCTGATTTGGCATCACCCCATGCCAGCTCAGCTGAGACATGGATACAAACCGCGCAGGTGACCCTTCTCCGATTACTTGACTATACCTAGGAGGAAGAGGCAAATCAACTCGTGCCGACGGTGAGGCTTTGAGCTGAAGATCGTGGCGGGCTGAGCATCTCTGCTGGCTTTGTGTGGCTTGTTGAGAATGATCGAGACTCTCATCAGAGATGTTCCAAGACAATAGCTCTGTAATCCATTGGTGACAGAAGACTAGTGTTGCGTTATCACATTTGCCGCCGCGGCTATCAGTCCATCACTCTCAGCTGCTCAAAATATGCCGATATGGTAGAGTTGAAGAGGAAGAATGAGCCATTTTTCACTAGCTGGAAGAAGCATCCAAGAGATGCAATGTGATGGAGCGTCTCTGAAGTCGGAAGTCTTTATCCGTGTAAGTGAAGGTCCTCCAGTACGGCTGTCTTGGCAGATGCCATCCCCATCGACGGCTTCTAATCCATGTTATTCAATCACCGAGCTTTAGGTCGGTATTCCAAGATAAAAAGCGCCTGCCGTCAGTTGGGGCCGAGAAAAACCAGAACAACATTACTTTCGTTTTCATATCAATCTCTCCCTTCAGACCATCTCTCTTCAACCTTGCAACAACTCGACATGCCGTCAACCATACCCTACAATGCCAGTCTTGTCTTGGCCAACATTGTCGACGACCAGACCCTTGTTATCGTCGAGAAGATCTCGGAACTACAGGCGCCCGTCGATGGGGCCCAAGAGGAGCTGAACACTCTCCTGGCATCGAGACGTAGCCTTGGTAAGATGCCTCTAACTTTGGTCAACTTGTCAGTAGAAGCGTCCAGATTAACAAACTGTTAGACATGACTAGAACCGAACTTGTGAACCTGGACATTCCCACTGTGGAGCTTGACGACTCCCTCGCAACAGTGAATGAAAGTATTCGCAAGGCGGCTGCAACCTATGCCACGGAAAGGGTCAAGGCGGAAATGGCCATACTCCCCCTACGAAAACAACTCCGCACCATCCATTCCCAAGCAGAGAGCCCAGTCGACTTTGTCAAGACCGAGATCAAGACCCTGCCTCTTGCCACCGACTCGATGAGTATGGACGTGCAGTTCTTCAGTGTCGACTCCAAGGACAGCAAAGGTGTTGCACACGCCAAGGCCATTTCTGCCTTTGTCTCAAACTCCAACAGCTACCTGGGCGCAACCATCCAACGCCAAGTCAGTGAGGCAGCTCAGAGTCAGACGGCTCTCCAGTTCGACAAGCACGAAATATCCGGAACTCTCGTCATCTCTGCATCTTGCACCCACAAAAACGCGTCCATTCTTGCTCCCTGCATACTCAACGTCGACAAAGGCGTGCGTGCCTGGAACCGTATCTTTAAAGATGACAGGATCAACCCAACCAAGTTCAAGGACATGAAGGATATAGCCGAGGCACCGGATACAGAGGGTCAAAAGAGATTCAGCGTTCTGTCTGGCGTGACGTACGGCTCTAGCTTTGTTGGCATGGTGCACGTTGTCAGCGCCAAGGACACCAAGGTTGCCCAGGACCTATCGTCCATTGCTTCGAACCTGCAGATGCAGATGGACACGGGGGCGTGGTTTTCCGACCAAAATGGAGGGTTTGGTGTCGATGCAACTTTTGGCGATGAGGTAAAGAGCTTGCTCAGCGCGCAGAATGTCACGTCGCACGTCACCTTGATCTCGATGGGTGTCATACCGTCCATCGTGGCCAACAATGTGGCCATGGGCGTCAAGGAGTTTGCAGAGTTTGACCCCAAGTCGAGCATGGACGCCATCGCCAGCATCCAGAACGCGACAGCTGCCGAACAATCGTCGATTGGAGAGGCAGCGGATGCAGCACGGACAGGGGCCAAGATGATAACCCTGAAGAGCAGTGAGATCAAGTCGGCCCTGTCGGCGCTGGGGGACATTGATGACGGACAGAACAAGGTGTTGGATATCAACTCGCTCATGACAGCGCTGGAGGACTACGTGAAGAAGGTTCCTGATGCTATTTCTGGGGTTCCGCTCAACTACTATCTAAAAGACATCACGAAAGGGATGCTGGCTGAGATGTGGATAGCCAAATACTTTCCTGGAAAGTATAATCCCATCCAGAATGATGATGCGGAGGTAACGCCGAAGCCGCCGCCCGAGTGATGAGATGGTAGGTAAAGAGATGGGGGAGAAGACGGAGTGCATACCGGGGGACAATGTGCTTAGATGTATGTGTTTAGCAATGTGTTTTGTATTATATTATGCCCGGTAAATCCTCTGGGAGTGGCTACTGATATTAACAATGTGCTCAGATTTGATAGCTTTCCTAACCTTGGACGTTTAACTTCATACCCGTTGCCCCACTTATGTGTGAATGCCCTCATTGGCGTCACTACGTACACACTTGCCTAAATTTGGCCCTAGAATCTCCAAAGAGTGAGCTCTATATAATAAACGAGCGAAAGAAGTCGCTAGGAGCATACAGGGTAACCGTAACATAACATAAAGACGAGTCTTATAACATAATATACTATCCTTTTCTTGCGAGTTGATATATACTTTGGCTTCTACCTCTGATCTGCTATTGATACCTGTATCCTTATACCTATTCCATCATCAAAGTGGCCAGTGCAATACGAAGAGTCAGTTGCTCATAATTGATTCAAGTACTTGGTTGAACCATTGCAATTGCTGTGGTGTCAGAGACAAGAGGGTTGCAGGCAAGCATCACGAAGAGAAGAGCATTTAATAGATACAGAATGAATTGAGTAATTATTAAACAATGATCTCGGTAGAATTGAAGTTGCGCAGGTCTAATTACAAACTGGTGGTAGAGAAACAAATCCACCATCGAGTATTATCCCTCCCAGGCTCCGAGCTTCATTGAAGAAAAAGGGGCGCACATAAAAATAGAAAGACATGACATCGGATCCTTGAAACGAACTCTAAAAGTGCAAGGCGCTTTTTGTTTAAAGAGCAGCAGCGAAGATGCTGGCGAGGACGGCAATGACGCTGACAGCATGCTTGCCGGCACCGGAGACGGTGACAGGCTTGGTGCCGTCGGCCTCGCCGCCAGTCTCACCACCGCCGGGAGCAGCAGAACCACCACCGGGAGCGGCAGAGTCACCGCCAACAGGCTTGGTGCCAGTGGCCTCACCACCGCCAGGAGCAGCAGAGCCACCACCAGGGGCAGAGGAACCACCACCAGGAGCAGAAGAGTCACCACCGCCGGGAGCAGAAGAACCACCGCCGGGGGCAGAAGAGTCACCACCGCCGGGAGCAGAAGAACCACCGCCAGGGGCAGAAGAACCGCCTCCAGGAGCAGAGGAGCCACCACCGGGAGCAGAGGAGCCACCACCGGGAGCAGAAGAACCGCCACCGGGAGCAGAAGAGCCGCCACCAGGAGCGGAAGAACCGCCGCCAGGAGCAGAACCACCGTGACCGGGCGTCCAGGTAGGAGGGCAGCTAGAACCACTGCAGACAGGAGCACCAATGATGTCGTAGTCATCCTCCCAGGGCTTGTAGATAACGTTGCCATCCTTGCAAACCTTGCAGTCAACAGGAGTGAAGACAACATCGCCGCCGCCAATGTGCTTGGTCTGCTCGGGCTTGTAGACAGTCTTTCCGTGGCAGACGGTGCTGTGGCAGATGATGGGGATGTAATGGCTGCCACCCTTGCAGTTGCAGGGCTCGGGGATGTAGACAGTCTGGCCGTCGCAGTCCTCACCGGGGAAGGGCTTGAAGACGTAGACGATGCGGCCACCAGAGCCTCCGGGCAGGTTGAAGCCACCATCCTGGGGGAAGCAGCGGCCGTTGAAGCACTCGTAGATGGCAGTGACGGTGGCAGTCTGGGTGGTAGCGGGGCCAGTGATGGTGGTGACAAAGGTGGTGGTCAGGGTCATCTGGTCAGTGACGGTGGCGGTAATGACATCGGTGACGAAGATGCTGGTGTTGGGACCGTTGAAAGAGGCAGAGATGTAGACGGTCAGGAGGATGCTGTTGGGGACGTTCTGGCGGGCCTGGATGCGGCTGCGGCGAGAGGCGGGAGCATCACCACCGCAGTTCTGAGAGTCATCGCCAGGGCACTCAATGTCACACTGCTCAGGGCCGACAATGCTGGTGCTGGTTCCATCAACCTCGCTACCGCAGTAGCAGTCACTGTCGTGCGTTAGAAGGTTGGTTCAGGGGGCAAGGGGTTGAGTAACTCACGTGTCGTAAACACCAAAGTAGTCACTGCCTTGGCAGGTCTGGCTGCACAGGTCGATATCCATGTTGGGGCTGGCAAGCGCAAGCTCGAAGGTGGGGAAGCCGGAGGAAGAGCCAGTACAACCGAAGAAGACGAAGCCGTTGCTCCTAGGAGGGAAGCCGGGGACAGCGCTGGCGGTGGTGGTAGCATCGGTCTCGGTACCAGTGGCAGAGCCAGAACCATCAGTCTCAGTTCCAGTGGCAGAGCCGTCGGTCTCGGTACCGGTGGCAGCACCGTCAGTCTCAGTGCCAGTTGCAGAGCCGTCAGTCTCAGTGCCAGTTGCAGAGCCATCAGTCTCAGTGCCAGTAGCAGCACCATCGGTCTCGGTGCCGGTAGCAGCGCCGTCAGTTTCGGTACCGGTAGGCGAACCAGTGTCGTCGGTCTCAGTTCCAGTGGGAGAAGAGCCGTCAGTCTCGGTGCCAGTGGGCGAAGAACCATCAGTTTCGGTACCGGTAGGAGCGCCGGTGTCATCAGTTTCGGTACCAGTGGGAGCACCAGTGTCATCAGTCTCAGTACCGGTCGGGGCACCAGTGTCGTCAGTCTCGGTGCCGGTAGGGGCGCCGGTATCGTCGGTCTCAGTGCCGGTGGGAACAGAGCCGTCAGTCTCAGTACCAGTAGGGGTGTCGTCAGTCTCGGTGGGGTCGACAGGAGGGCCGCCACCTCCAGTGTTGGAAGCGCCGTTGGCGCCGACAGCAACGTTGGCAACAGTCATGGCAACGGGGTTGGCACCGCAGCTCTGGATGAACTCGAGCTCAGGAGCATCACCGCTGGCCGGGGTCTCGCCGCTCTGGAGGGATTGGTAGCTGCCACCGTTGTACATCAGGACCTCATCGTAAAGGGAGACGCCGTTGACGCGGACATCAAGGGTGCAGTCGGTTGCCTCGGCACGCTTGCTGAGCGACTCGAGAAGCATGACGAGGATGTCGAAGAGAATCCTGATGAGGTCTCCGATATTGATTCCGAATGGAACGGCACCGCTAACACCGAAAGAGGCAAAACCGTTGGCAGGGGCAGACAATTGGCTGCACACGAGATTAGTATGACATATCTACCTGGATCAGCGTCAACTTACATGGCCACTCCGCCATTGGGGCCAGTGACGAAGGTGGCGCCGGGGCCAAGGGTAGCAGATCCAAGATCGACAGGCTCAAGGACTGGAGCACCGGACTCGGTGGGACCGGCTGACGTCGCCTCAGTGGTGGTGAAGGCGGGCGTGCTGGTGTTGGTGAAGCGGAGCCCCTGGGCGAGGGCACCCGGGGCGGCCATGGCCCCGAGCAAGGCAAGTGAGAAACGCATGCTGAAGTTGCTTTTCGAAAAGACAATTAAGCGAAAGTGGTAAGGGAACGAAAGATGTTTAAACGAGTGACCTGTTCCTCAGTGGATGGAAAGTGGAGGACGAGGTGACATGATTCTGGACAAGAAGTTGAGCCGATATATATACCGATTTCTGGCCCTTGAGTCTGTCTATTTCTCTCACCCAGATCTGATGTTCATCGTATTCGAACCAAAAGCCTCTTGCATTCCATCCCTTGGTGTTCCCACCACCGAAAGCATGCAAGGGGGGCTGCCCTGCGTACCCGTTCCTCGCTAAACGTGGACGACTAGGTGATCATGTCTCACCTTGACAGGCGTGATCAAGGCTATCGAAAGAAGTCTAGACTTGAAGGAGTGACCGGATTCATTTCTCAAAGCCCCTGCTCATACCACATGGAACCTGGTTGTCAGAGGGGCTAACTACTAGGCTTGTCCGTTTGCGCCTCCAAACGGAGAGTCACATTGCTCAGCCCCCTTGCATCTCTGTTTGAGGCGACTCCTACAACAATGCCATCGGATTCCATTGAGATCAAGTCTTGCTACAAGACCTGCCACTCTCTTGAACCAAATTAAAGTTCACATGTCTAACGCGTCCCCTGACCTCTTTTCAACCGGCCAAGCCATATGGGACCTAGAAGACGTCTTTTGGCTGAGCTAACGACTAGATAGGAATGGCAATACCCTGTGGCACCTTCTAGCTGGGAGATTGACAGGCACAGGAGGCAAATAGTCTATCTAGAATTCTTCGGAAACAGCCCCAGGCAGCCAAACGGGACGAGGATTCGGATGCAGGGCACCTTGGGTCTAGCCTCATAGGTCTGGTCTCACCGCCAATGGGCAGAGATCCATGGCTCTGGATGGCTGGCCTCGAGGCATGTAGAAGACATCCGAGTGGCTTTTCGGAGCTGGGCCAACAGGATTAAACATGGTAGGTCTGGGTTCTTAGAAGATTAAACGGCGATTATCAGTCACGGGGCGCTCCTGGACGTTGAGATGCCCCGTTCAGCGACATTCTTGTCCACTCGTAGATGAAGTCGATGTCATTCCACGCATCGCGACCCTTTCTTTTGAGGAGGCGTCTAGACATGAAGATGCAGTCGAAGCTCATGTTGCTTGCTGTTTTTGCCCCCTGAGCGGCTCTGCTCTCGGCCTCTCCCATAGACCGGTTCCGTCAAGTTTTGAGACGATGCAGTTGTCCTGACGCGTAAGCCTCCGGGGCGTTGTCTCATCCTTGAGTTGGTGGGTTCCGTGTTCGGTGGTAGATCCCGTCTACTTGGGCAACTTGAGCTGGTGAGCGTTTATGTACTGTTGCACTTGGAAATATCGACCGTTCGCAGCGTACTGCACAGCTTAGCTTATGCATATAGATGCTGATGTTGTGCAAGATGCCTACCGAAAGCGTTAGTAGAGGCTTTGCAGATGTTTGCACCAAGATCTACGGATTGTGGCTACCTGAAATGGAGGCTGGGGCTAGTGATGACTAGTAGACATGGTGTCAAAGGAGGGGTGCACACCTCAAATCAATGTTCTTGAAAGTCATCGTAGGGTTTACGTTTCTCCATGTATCTCTTCTATCTACGCATCAATAAAAATAACCACACTTGTTTTATGTACCATACTAGAGAATATAATCACGCGAGTACTATTTGTTGTCACTCCATGTGTTAAGCAACGGCCCGAGATCTGAATAACTTCGATGCAGAATAGCTCCTCTTACCCTGGACTGTGGATACCTTCTGACTAAACCCTTTATGATACGTATCATCTCCTGTTGCGCTCTACGCTCTCTTCCCATGTGCGAAGGGAGGTGACTCACTGAACAACACTGCATGGTTCGACGTGGTTCCGGTTTAAAAATAGGAGCAGTTATTTGTTTACCAGTTTATGGTTAGGAAACTAGAACTTTCCGGATGGACGTTTTATCACTAAAAATAGGTGAAAAAGCTTGTCCTTTGAGAATTCCCCTAGAGGTAAGGTGTCATTTTTATGAGCGAACAGTTCAAGTACTTGGGCCATGGCATTAATACGTTCGACATGATCAGAATTCTAATAATTAATTATACCGCAACTCGCGTTTCCCCCCCGTTGCAATGAATTTTCCTGTGTCGCGTCTTGTGAACGACTCCTGAGTCTTTGGTGGACTTGAGCGGGGATAATGTGGCCTAGACACGGGAGATACCAGACATTGGATATTGACAAGATCTATTCGGTCAATAACAGCCCTGGTGATGTTAATAACCCTGATTGTTTTGTTTCTCGCTAAATCTCGGTTGTCACGGCCCTACAAGGTGAAGTCGTAGTCATGCAATCAGCTACCTGAAACCCAACCATTCATGAAGGATTCCCTCGACGGGCCGGGACGGGCAGTTCCCGTATGAAGATCTTCACTGAAATAAGAGGGCTCCTGTGTGGAGGAAGGAATTTCTGAGCCCCTTCATCTCAGGGATGGCGCGGCACATGTCTAAGGAATGCTGGGACACCCTGCTATTCGAGGAGAGGGTTCGTGTCTTAGACACGGGCTCAACACTATTGGTTTGGCACCATTCGGCGGCCGCAGAGTCTAGACTTGTAAAGACGATGTGTGCGCCTCATTCCTGGATTACTCACTATATTTATTCCCTTTTTCAGAGCGCGACTGACGAGGTTGATGCGGTGGAATGTGAAGAGTGTATCTCTGGCAACTGTATGCATCTGCTTTTTTGTAATTGGCGCAAGTCTAGTCATGTAAAACTGTAGTGAGACAATTAACGTGATAATGACGTTTAGAGTACGGAGTTAGGAGGACATATGCTGCATACTCATGCATTGACTGGACTCGAAGGAGAGTGCAATGGCGCTGTTAGGAGGCCATGACAGTAGCAGATAGCAGCTAGGGAATATATAAGCGAAAGATGCCTTGGCTTATGGTTGCGCACGATACGGCTTATGGATGATCTGGGATGATGTGATAGTCGTTGGGGTGTTGAAGGATCGTTGGGAAGTTGAGTTGAGTGGTTATGAAGAAGAGAGTACAGCCGTTCTGAACGACATGATCAAGCTGAAAGATACCTCTTCTTTATTCAATCAACATATCCTTGCTTTGGATAATTAGATGAAAGTACAGGCAAGACCGCCGAGTGCGTCACTGCTCAATAGGGTAGATGATAAGTGAGATCAGCTTAAGACTTATGGCACTAAGCACATCACAAACGTGGGAGAGTCAAGTGTTAATACGTAGTGTATTGCTCATAGTATCAAGTAAAACTTTTCTTTCTGAAAATGACTATCAAATGGTTAATTCTCGCGTCGATATTCCCACAATGCCTCGTGTGTGTGTCAACCTTGATAGGAGGAGAGCACTCTTAGGCCTAAGATTCTTAACACAATGCTGAAAATAAGAATGTCCATTCGCCCACTAACTAAAAAAATCAGACTAATTTCTATTGTTCCTGTCTCTGAATAGACTGGCAGCCGACATGAGGCCCAAGTTGACAACGAAGCCCTGCCATTGAACAAGATCTTGATGCATAAACAACTCATCTCGTGGGATTTGACCTTGATACACTTGTTAAGACGGAGAAGAATTGCTGGGGACAGAAAATTTTGGCGAAACTCTGATACGCTCAGTATCACTTACCGTTGAAACCGAGGAGCAAAGTTTGTTGTGCTGTGCTTGAACCTTGACAACATTTCGTCCGAGCTCGGCAAAGGCGCGATTCTCCTGTGTCATAGGACTTGGTTCAACTCTTTAAAAAGTTGAAAACTTTGCCCATTTCTCTCCTCGTTCTCTTAGTCGAGCGTAAATCCCCTCGGCCAGGATGTCGACCCAGACGCAGCCAGTTGTGGCTCATCACCTTGGAGATGGGCCCTCATCTGAAGAACTCGCACCGCCGACTATTTTGGATATCACTAATGACGGTTCAGAGCCCGATGATGGAAAAACTGACGAGATTTCTGGTCTTAAAAAGGTAGTCATCACCATTCAGCTGTCAGGTGTTACCTTTACCTCCAGTCTCATAAACGGCCTGGTTATCATCGGACTACCAGCAATCACCAAAGACCTTCAACTTCCCCCCTCCTTGGCCTTTTGGCCGGCATCAGTTTCTGGTCTGGCAACGGCCTCTAGTTTGCTGTTGGCTGGAGCAGTTGCTGATGTCGTGGGACCTCGATGGGTTGATCTTGTCGGCTGCTTTGTGAGTGGAGCTCTAATGATTGGGTCAGGGGCATCTCGCAATGGTACAGAACTCGTTGCGTTTCGGGCTCTTCAGGGGATCGGCTTGGGTATGCATCTGGCCTCGTCAGTCGCCATCATCGCTCAAGTTCTGCCCCACGGTCGAGGCCGCAACATGGCCTTTTCCTGCCTTGGTCTAAGCCAGCCTCTTGGGTTCTCTATTGGTTTGGTTCTAGGCGGTGTCTTTGTCGACACTGTTGGCTGGCGAGTGGGATGGTACCTTTCCGGTGCGTTGACTCTTTTCTTTTCCGTCGTGGGCCTCTGGGCACTCCCGACGAGTCGAGACGATCGCAACCTGAAGGACATTCTACAAGATTTTCGAACCAAAGTCGACTGGGTAGGTGCCATACTCGCATCTACATTCATGACACTACTGTGTTACCTGCTGGCGTAAGCTCGATCTAATAAAGACGCCGTGGGAACGTAACTGATGAGTATGTGTAGTGTTCTGAGTGCGGATGTGGGGGCAATTCGTCGGCCTGGGAGCATCGTTATGCTTTGCCTGAGCGCAGCTGCTCTGCTCACCTTTGTTGGTTGGGTCCATCGCCGTGTTCAAACCAAGAAGCCAGCCTTGATTCCGAACTCTTTATGGAAGAATGCCATCTTTTCTAGCATATGCGTAACTATCGCCTTATCATTTGCTGTTCTGAACTCTATGGAACTATTCTGCAGCTTGTTGTAAGTGAGTTCACCCCGAAGACATGAGCTTCTCTAATATGACGCAGCTTTCAAGAGATCCAGCATCTACCAGCTCTTCAAGCATCTATTCGGATCTTGCCATGCACCTTGGTAGGCGCGCTTGTCAATCTCGTCATGGGTCTTTTCGTCCACAAAGTTCCTGCTATTTGGATCGTCACTGTTACATCAATACTCTGTGCAGGCTCTCCTCTGCTCATGGCTGTTATTGACCCATCTTGGCCTTATTGGGGCAATGCGTTTATCGCACAGGTATTGCAACCTATTAGTTGCGATGCCCTCTTCACAGTTGGGCTGATTATCATCACCGACGTCTTCCCTGAAGATACACAGGCTCTCGCTGGAGCGGTATTTAATACGGCTGCACAGTTTGGAAGCGCGTTGGGTCTGGCTATCCTCCAGGTGGTATCTACTATGGTGACGGAGGACTCTGACAGCAGGGACAAAGTGGTTGCCTTGATGCAGGGTTATAGAGCCAGCTTCTGGACCATGTTTGCATTCATGTTACTCTGTACGGTCGTCGGACTGCTGGGGCTGAGGAGAGCGGGACGAATTGGTCTCAAGCGGGATTGATTGACAGCCTGGATGGGCATTGGAGACAGTATCACGTGGATTAAAAGCAAACAATTGGAGACAATTTGTCTGTTGCGTCAAATGAACGACTACCGGTTCAACTATACTATAACGTGTATGTGTACAATGGCCCTATTATGATATCCGTATGCATGCCAATGCCGCCTCGATGATTGATGCAAAAGGCTGTAATTTTAAATGCGAGAAAAAACAGACAAAGAACCGAAGAGGTCCTTACATGTTGAAGGCACCGAGAGCCATCGACGAGAAGAGCAGAGCACCGATGGTGAGACCAAGGGTGCTGACGCTGGACTGGGGAACGACACCGGCGGCAGCGTTGCCGGTCGAGGTTGAGCTGGCGGAGCTGGCAGTTCCCGAGGCGGTGCTGTCGCTGTCGTCGCTATCCCTGTCACTGCTATCCTTGTCACTGTCCTTGTCGTCATCCTTGTCCTTGTCACCTCCAGAGATGACGGAAGCTTGAGCGGAGGCGGGGACGGCGGCGTCCTTGGTCTTGGAGGCGACATCGGAGGAAACGCTCTTGGGGACGCTGCAGAAGACGGCCTCCCAGGGAGCGCCGTTCTTGTAGAGGCAGTCGGAGAGGTCGCTGACGGTCTGGTCGAGGGCGACGCAGTAGATGCCGCAGTCGTTGTGGTAGCTGACGATCTGAGCATCACCGCAGCACTTCTTCATGATGTCGGTGTGGTTTCCGGTGAAGGGCATGGCGCAGGTGGTGTCCTGGTTGGGAGAGTCATAGAGGTTGGTGCATGCCGTGGTGGCAGTTGCAGCTGCGGTGGTGGTGGTGGTGGACATGATGGCGGTTGGTGATTAATATGGATACGTTTAACGATAACGAAAGGCGCAAATAGCGATCGATTGAAGAAAAGAATAACGAGAGAAGCTGATGATGGCAGATCGAGTCTGACGGAAGAAGTTGAACAGGCGATGGTTCGGTTTTATCCAAGGCACGCTCAGTTGATCCGGCTGACGGGTTTAAAGGGGTTAATCCGGAGTACCCACTCTTATAAGGCAGATAGCCAATCCCATATCTGGAAATCCGACTAATCTTCGTATTTGCCTTGGCTTGGAACACGCCAAGGGAAGATCCTGGTTGCCAGGCAACTTGGGGATTGGGCATCATTGGTTGACATGCGAGACAGTGGAAATACCTACCGGGGGGGGAGGTGAGGGATCAGGAGGCAGTGGAAAGACTCATTGATGTTTTTGCATTTGTAGATTGACAGGTCTCTGTGTGTCTCTTGGCGGCAATGGTAGAGTGTCACACCAAGATGACCTGGTGGCTTTTATCTTCAAAATTTCCATTCTTAGTGAAGATGGTTTATTGACGTAGCTATCGTGCCCCAACAGGCGTAGCGTCCGTTGTAGGGAGCATTTCTAGAACCCTAACTGGCATGGCTTATGCGAAATTACCAGGTTCAATGCCCCGAGATTGCGATCGCCTGTTCCGACACAGGCTGTCAGCACCAGCGGCTGAAACCCGATTAAGGATAAATTCGGCCTAGGCCGAACGTGAATGCGAAGAGGATTTCTCGCTTGTCATCATTTTCGCGTTTGCCGAGTTTGAAAGCGGAATCATGTTGCGAGTAGTGCATTGGCAAAGACCCCTGATATGGCCCCTTTCTGTTCCTTTCTTGGACCTTTTGAACCGATAGGTATTCCCCCAAGTCGCATGCGACATCGTCGCGCTTTTCTCGATAAACACACCCAAAATGCATAGCCAATCACCTCTCGACTAACAAAGCGTCCTTGATAATTACCTCGCCTTGTTGCTAGAACTGCGAATATAAGCCTCCGAGGGGAAAACCTCACCCTCTGCCGTCACACCATCGTAGAGCTCTGCCCACCGCTCCCTCAGAGCCGCTGGAGTTTCCCATGCATTCTCGGGGTCTCGAAGCCAGAGCCGTAGAAGATGCCGCCTAGAGAAGGGAACAACGGTCAGCGTAGACGAGAGTTGTGGTTCATGGAGACACTTACTGCTGGGTCGGCGAATCTGTAAAGCCGTCTCGCGCATGAAAGACTGCAAGGTTGTTGACATATTGCATGTCGCCTTTTTGGAAATTGGTCGAAACGCTCAACTTTTCTCCAAGGAAGTGAAGAGTGTCCAGAGCTTCGGCTTGAGCTTCCGTGATGGGAGGAATGTCGTGGCTTCGTGGGAGGGCCCCGAATCCGACAAAGTATCGGCGAGCATACTGCAGAGCCACCCTCTCTGGGGTTGACTCAGTCGCCTTTTGATGGTAGAGAAGCGGCCGTGTGGCAAACTTCTTGTCTGCGTTGGTAAAGCTGATACGGGTCAGCCCAGCACTCAGGAAGCTAAAGCCGCTGTTCAGGCCAGGGGCAGAAGATGTGTCCTTACATTTCAACGTCCCAGTTCTGGGAAAGAGTATGAATCAGGTCAGGTCGAGTTCTGGCAATCTCATTGTAGACGCGCCATGTGCTGGCCAATCTGCTAGCTCCACCCTCCAAGGCAGTTTCAAGACAGAAGAGGGAGACAATGTCACCTGTATCAGTGTGAAAGACTTGCTTGTCCGTCGTGTACGCCGGGCTTCCGATCGCACCCTTCTCCTGACCCGAGCTCAGATCTTTGACGTGAGTGAGGACGACATCAGCAGGCTTGCCGTTGAACTTGTTATCCTGGCGGCCTCGTTGGCCAGCGATGTGTGAGGAGATTCCGACATAGATGGTGATATTCTCTTGCCGGCTGTACTTGTCGACATCGAGACCGCGAATCACAAAGAAGCCGTGTCCTGTGTGGAGTTCATCTGAAAGCTTGCGTAGTTTGGCATGCAATCGAGGCAGAGGGAAAGTTTCAGGAGAGATCTGGCCAAGAGGGATGTTGAGAGCTACAATAGTGAGCAGGTTTACTAGAGTCTAGAGAGTATAAGAAGTGAAATATGGCTACCTTGGAAATGCTTCAAGGCTTGATTAATCTCGTTGGCCTGGTCTGAGGACAACACGTAGGACCAATCGTACGTTTGAGCAACCGACTCTCCGTCCCAGACCAGATCTCCCGTCAACTGGGTTGGAAATCCCTCAGGAACAGTTGAAGGTAAGCTTTCAGACTGGAGTCTCTGAGCCTGGCGGGCTTGGAACTTGGCATAATCTGGAGCGTATGCGATATCGGGCTGCCCAGGAGGAGCTGGCGCAGCTGGGGTGATGACAGCAGTGGCAGACATGATTCTGTTATTTTGGGCTTATTTTAACGAGTTTCGTCGTGAATTACCGATAAAAGCTGTTGAAATATCTTCGGGATATTCTCCATTATTACTAAGGCAGAGGTGCTGTTTGGCTGTGATGCATGGATAGCCGATGATGTGATGTCACATCGAGATTGCGCCATACCCTCCCCATACATCAATGCTGGATAGTGTCTGGAGAAATACTTTTTCTGTGGGACTAAAGACCATATCAAGTATTTGGGAGAAGGAAAGCTAGAAGTAAGAATGAAAGTAATGGGGATCGGTGCATAGGAAAAGAAAAAAGGCCAAGAATACGCACTTCTGGCTAGGTCCTCGAGCTTGTCCGTGAATAGGTACTCAAGCGTCAAGGCACGGCCAATCTGCACAAATCACTCTCTAAAAACCTCCAATTTGGCCTTCCCCCGTAACAAAGTCCAAGCCCATAGCGAATCAAGAATAAGAATGATTCCAAAACTAAAGACGAGACTGCCACCAAAGACCCAACTGTGATAGCGCCAAGCACTGTCCGTATCCAAGTGAGCAACTTGGCAAGCGATGGCCCATGGAAGTACGTAAAGGAGATTGCTGGTGAGACTTTGATAAAGATACCACTTCGGTCGGGTTGCTAGCAAGATGGTGGCCAGCTGGGTCGACACGGCATAGAACACATAGCACCAATCAAGAGTTCGCCACATGTATGCCGTGACTTTTGCTACCTCGTCTGAGCCGCTGAGATATGACGCGAACGAGTAGGCACCGTACAAGGTGAGAAATATGGCAAGCGGAACCTCAAAGACGATTGCAAGAACGAGAGACTTCAACGCAGGCCGTACGATGGCGAGGATATCTTTCCAGCTTGCCTTGGGTCTCCGCATATTGACGCCTACTTTTCTCCTCCATTCCCCCCAATTGTGGCCGATGAATTGAAGAGCAGTCGCCTCCAGTGCTTGAACGGGCACCATTACCAGACCCCAGCGGATGGTGTTAAAGACACCCCAAGCTGTCGAGTATACAGAGCCGAGCGCGACGATGGTCGTGATGAGCCAGAGGTAGAGGGCGTTTCTGACGGCGGATTCGGTGAAGAAGATGAGGCCAGGACGTAAGAAAACCTTGAGCGATTGGAAGCTTGGACGCAGTCGACGATGCGGCTGAGGCTCTCGCCGTAACTCTCTAAGGAGAGGCCGGGTATTTGACCATAGAAAGTAGGCGAGTCCGACGAAGGAAGCCACAAGGTTGCAAACTAGTTGGATAGTGCCTTGCATGTTGACAGTCGGCGTGAAAGATCCCACATGCCACCGTGAAATCAACAGAAAGTCAAGCATGATGTTGATGGCGAATTTGACAGAGCTGATGGCCAGAGGGATATCAGGCTTGTCCAAAGCTCTTGTTGAGGTTGCAACGGCAGTTTCGAGAATCCCGCTAAACACGGTGAACGATGAGATACGTATATACGTCAGGCTCGCGTCTCGGACCTCGGACGGCACGAAGCGTCTTGCAAAGGCCGGGGCTGCGGCCAGAAAGACGATGCTCAAGATGAACCCCGCGAGAGATTGAAACGCAATCAGCGTATGTGTCAACTGAAGACGTTTTGCGAGATCTCGTGATGCCTTGTCTCCAATGATGACCCAAGCAGCCCTTGGAAGGCCTTCGTTGACAGCTTCGGCGGCTGTGTTCATGTAGGTGTATGCATCTGTGGTAACCACCATCGAGGCGTCAATGTTGGCAACCCAGAGCTTGGAAAGCGTGCCATAGAGAGCTGGAAGAATGAAAGATGCAAGATTGAAGAGGAGTGATCCTCTGTATTGTGTGCGATGCCATGGAAACCTGGGACGCCGCCATCTTGAGGGTTCAGCCCGGCCGGCCGTCTCAGAGGCTTGTTCCATTGGGAAGGACAAGGGAATCTTTAAAAGGCCAAGTGGATGATTGATGAAGCAGGAAGGAACAAAAAAGAAAGTTTGACGCAATGATCTGAGGAAGCGAAGGCTTGAAATAGCTGTGTAACTCGAGATTACCCCTCATTAGGAGAGTGGTCGGCCTCCTGCATGAACGACAAAGTCAGAAGACCATGTCATAGCACGTGTGAATGATATCAACTTCAGCGAAGAAATCCCCCAAGTGTGGACTTTCGAGATGATTCTGTCTCAAGGAGGGTGGAGGCGCTAGAAGTCACAGGTCTGCAAAGAGGCTGATGGAAAGTTCCCACGGTTGCCCTGTGGCTATTTGTTACAATCGAGATGTATCACAGGGCACGTGGTGAATTTGGGAAATATTGTCAGTTGCCTCTCCCAAATAAAGGACTATGGGAACAATAGCAAATGAAAAGGGTTCAACTTGCTATCCGTACCATTACAACCACAGACATATTATACTCACTGATATCGTTACTTTACAGAGTTCACTTTACCATTCCAGCTACTTGGTGTGCAGAATATCCTGTCACGTGTCATACCCATCAAGGGATGAAGGTAGGTCGCCCAGAGCAACCACTCCCAACTTTATTTTTCTTCTTTTCTCCAACTAATCTCCGAGCCCCCTTCTCGCTCTCTATCGTGAGACAAACCACGCATGCATCATGTCTGAAAATGAACCTTACCCAGAGCGTCCCGAAATCAGGCAGAAAGGCTTTCGGCTTACTTACGGCACGTTTACCGCCGCAGTTGGGGATATTGGTCGCGTGGAGGGGTCTCGTCTGAGGGTCCTCCTCAACCCCAGCTCTCTTCGACTGAAAAGAGATCGGAAAGAAGCACAAGAAGCTGCCAAGGTGCTGAATAAAAAGCAATTCTTAGTTGGTCAGCTCAGGCACTATGGAATCAAGTTTCCATCCTCTGCGAACTATGTACAGTTGAGCGATATGTTGAGGGATGCTGTCTTTGCAGGCAAAGTAAGTTGTCTACTATGATAAGCGCATAGCATGTCAGTTGAAGTGAAGCTTACCAATCCCCTAGTGCGATCAAGTCCCGGCATCAGTCATGCTTCTCAGAGATGAAATGGAACGCAAACTAGCACCCATGCACCAAAAGTGGGAGGACGATGTCAGGGCTTGGAACGCAAGGAAGAAACAGAAAGAAGACGAGGCATTCAACAGATGCACGACACCTGGTGAAAGAGCCAACTGTGACCTTGGACGGTTTATGGACTACTACTTCATGACCAACGGAGAACCTGATCAGACAAAAACCCCAGAAGCCTTTGCAGTGCATGGTTTCAGTGGTAGGGCATCACTTCACAACATGGCTGAGAAAGTCCCTGGGCTGCACACTATGAGTGGTGGCCCCGATGAGAATCGGACTCTTTGCATTGGCTGGGATCGCTCGGCCGTTAGTCGCCTTGCCATGATCATTTCCAACCAGGCCTACGAGGAGGAAAAGAAGAAACGAGAGTCCGAATGGGAGAAAGCCATGGAAGAGCATGAGAATTATGTTTTAAACTTCGACCAGGGAGGCTCGCCTCAAAGAAAGAAGTCCCGAACTGGCAAAGGCAAGCCATCCCAAAGCTTTGATCTTGGACGATGCATAGGCTCTTACGTTGTCAAATGTGACACCGTGTCAGATGGTTGGTCTTCGATGGGTGACTTCACGATGGATATATGCGAGGGGAAGAGGGGGACACTCATGGCTGACTATGATTTTGGGATCATACAAGGAACCATGCTGCTAAGCAAAAGTGAGGAAACACTGGATGCGCTCACTGGTACTGAAGATGACTCGGATGATTGCCCTGACGATGTCGATAACTCGGAAGAGCTCGACGACGACGACGACGACGACGACGACGACGATGATGATGATGAAGAAGGCTACAAAAGATCAAAGAAGAAGAAGAGACTGGCTAAAGACGTTGCTGCGAGCGAAAAATGCGCTGCCCCTGCGTTAAAGCGACGAAAGGTTGTGCCATCTCTCACTCGTCGCGTCTATTATCGACTTAGGGGCCGTGAAACCGGCGAAGGCGAGATTCTACCTGATCCAGAGTCTGGTCACTTGGACTTCCTTAGCGACAACTGCATTTCATTTGTTGGTTTGGCATATTACTTCCCTTATGCAGACAAAAATGTCGAGTTTCGAGGGTATAAAGTGTCTGACGTTCCAAAGAAGCGAGCTGCGGAATGGGACGAATTTTCTTTCGGGGCTTACGAGTGTGCAAGAAGGGGCAGATGGCGTTGAAGTTGCCTATTAGTTTACTTATCCTAAGCATATATGCAGCTCAGGTGGAGTTTGAATGTGAGGACTTGCCTATAATATGCCTAACATAAATCGCGACCAAGTAGATCCTATCACGGGCATGACACACAGATACTAATAGATAAGTCGTGAAACTATATTGGGGTTACTTACGAGCAGAAGGCTTTGTGAAAGGGGTTAATATAAAGTCGTGCTTCTGGTACACACCCTTGCTAATTGGATCCCGCTCCACGTGCACCCATTTCCTGCCTGGCGAGAGGGGGGGAAATGATTCTTATGAGGACAGAAACGATATGGAAAGTTACGCTTTAAACAAGACGGACTTCGACTATAGGTTTCGATATTGTTGCGCAACACTAGTGATGGATAATTCGGCCGAATCAATGAATCACGTCTAGATAAAAAAGCTCGTATTAGTAAAGTAAGACTACTCTTTGGTAAAAGTTTAGAATAAATATCATAAAATGCCTTAATCTTTACTATAATTATTATGATTTTATCTATATTTTTAATCTAGTTTCTAAGAGCATGGGATGTCGTATTTTAACACCTTAAACTATGGGGTTGTCAGATTTTTGGCGTAACATTTTACCTCTTAAAATTCAGTTCCCTATCAAATACTAAATCCACTACATTTATCATTGCAACATATCCGCCATCATATTATGCACTGTAATGCTACATGGACATTAAGACGTAAAGGCCCTTCGAACGGCACGCTTGACTGAGCTCTTTCCTGTCGACTTGGTCTCCAAGACGGCAACACTCAGCTCCGGCAGGCTAAACTTGAAGATTCCATCCTTGTCAGCCTCGACGACTGTAGTTGTGCTGTTCACAATGTTGATACCAGTGTGGGGGTCGTTGTAGGCAAAGGGGTCGGCCTTGGCGTTGGTCAACAGGGTGAGGTCTGCTTCAGCCCCTGGCTCAACACCCTCAAAGGACAGAGAAACAGGTACGTCCGCTCCTTTGGTCGTGTTGTAGGCGGCGCCCTTCCAGATGAAGACTCCCTCATCCTCGTTCTTTCCAGCAACGTAGAAGAGAGGGTTGAAGTCGGCAGACGCGGGCAAAGTATGGGTCATGGGATGGGCGGCAAAGAGCTCCCAAACATACCAACTGGTGGAACGTGTTGTCATGACGGGATCAGCGGCGAACTGGACAATGGTCACAGACCATTGCCAGCGGTTCATGTTGCGGAGGACGGGAGCGTAGAAGGTTCCAGGGATGCGGTCAGCGTTTCGCTCGTAACCGATGAGAGACACAGCCTCGCCCACGGTTCCAATCCACCAAGGGTAGCTCATAAGTCTACCAGACCAGCCAGTTCCGCCGTTGGGGTGCGTGGCAGCAACCTCTCCAACGATGTGGCCAATATCGTTGTCGAACCGATCGAACTCCCTGACCAGGGCGTTGGGCTCTCGGTACGGGTGATAGTCGCCGATACCGGGAGCAGGAATGTCAAAACCGTCGCCATCAGTAGTGGCACCAGAAGAAATGACAGTAATGTCGTCGTAGATGTCGGTAATGGCCTTGAGGAACATGGGGAAGCGGTACTCCTTATAGCTCCTCCACCCTCCGGGGTAGCCAGCCAGCCAGTCTTCGTTTCCAATCTCGACGTAGTGAAGCTTGAATGGCTCTGGATGACCAAGTTCTGCTCGGCGCTTGCCCCATTTGGAATCAGCAGGGCCGCGGATGAACTCGATTTCATCTAGGGCATCGTCGATGATGGACTGGAAGTCTTCCTTGGGCGTGACATCGCCGTTGAGGGCTAGACCCGCGTAAACGCCGACGACTAAAGAGAGGTATTAGATTTGTACCGGGGCGTATTGAACTAGAATATCTCACCAATCTCTAGTTGCATATCCTCAGCCCATTCAAGGTACTCTAGAAGACCAAGACCGTGAGTTTGCTGATAGGTCCAGACACCCTCGAAACCCTTTCTGTATCGGAGAGGACCAAGGGTGTCCTTCCAGTCCCACCAGGTCTTGTTGGTTGAACCTTCCAGCATGTTGCCGCCAGGGAAGCGAAGCAGGCTCTGAGACAGTCGCATCAGAATGTTGAGCCAATTAGAATTATTTGTGGGGACTCACTGGATGTAGGCCTTCGAGAGCCTCGGCAATATCGATTCTCAGTCCGTTCTTGCGGCCCTTGTAGGTAGGGGGGAAGAGACTGATCAAGTTAAAGTCAAGAGACTCGCCAGAGACCCCCTGTCTTGGTCAGCGAGATTTCAACACTGGTGATAAACTATATGATTTAAACACGTACCTTGGGGTTGAACGTGATAGCGAAAGTGTTGTTGCTGTTGGGAGCATCCTGCTTGGGGATGAGTTCAAACTTGTGCTCGGTCCAATCATTGGCAACAGACTTGGACTTGATATCAACAGAGCCAAACACGTCTTTGGTGAGGTTAGACTGCAGCGAGGCGGTGAACTTTCCTTTGTAAGCACCCTTGACCCAGAAAGAGCCTGTGTAGGTCTGCCTCTTCACATCCATTCCCCAGTAGCCGTCATTCAGAAAGCCAATGGACTTTTCCTTCTTGCTTCCTGCCTTGACGTTCATAGACACTGGCAGAGCATCGGAAAGGGGCTCTTTGAGGCGGTTTAGGGATAACTCGGCGCCATTTATTGGGTGCCAACCATCCAGAGAGACTGGATACTTGTTGCTGTACTGGAAGGCTCGGTTGCGGATGAGCTCAGCATAGATTCCACCATCTCCAGAGTTGTTAATGTCCTAGGCTAAAGTTAGTGACCGATCCCTGAGCAAAATCAGTGAAGGCTTACTTCGTGAAGGAAGCCATATTGATGTCCACTCGTGGCATTTCCACCCGAGGCAGACACCTTGATGTTGACAGCTCCGACCGTCGCGACACACACCACGGCGGCGAGAATCGACTTGAGGGAGACCATATCGAAGTCGGGCAGACAGTTCTGAGAGGCCTGTGTCTGAGGGAGTCACGTCTTGTGTCGGCATTGACGGAATTTTATATCGCAACGATCTGCCCATGACGTGCCTGCAGCCGATGAATATCAACAACGAGGTCATAAAACACAGCCTAAAAGAGATATTTCCCGAAACCATATACATGCGATAGCCAAGCGGCCCAATCATCGATCAATTAAACCTCTCCGCATCATGTACGTCCAAGTGCCTAGACGTAAAGTCGACTAACCCGCACTCGACACAACTCTTATGAGTTAGTAGCGCCGATGCGGAGATGGGTCAAATGGAGAAACAGCGCGGACAAGTCTCGTGCCTCGGGGTATCTAAGCTCGTATGACGTTCTTGATCGGTCGAGTATCATCCGGACCAAGGTTACATTTGAGCCAGGATGAAGGCCAGAGTTGGCAATGCCTCCCCCTGTAGATTGAAGCGCCGGGATTGGATTCGCGCGCATAAGAGTTATAGTTACGCATAGAGTGAGGGGAAATGGCTTCGATTCAGGCGGGGGAGTTAATTAAGGCGCGTCTATCACTTCTTCTCCTGTTAGTGAATACTTGTTTGTCGGTTTCTCCGGATGGAAGAATTGATCAACACGTCCACGAATTATAAGCGAGGAAACGAACCATGACATGTCGATCAGTTGGAAACTAAATAAACATGTCCAAAGGTAAAACGCACGGGCATCCGCCTGATCCGGCCTTTAATTCTTTATTCTTTTTGCCATTCTCTACACTGTTGTCGCCATCCATAACCAAGGCAATGTCCAGTGCATATCCATCCACCACCATCAACTGCCTATTTTCCAAGGACTATTGATGATGAGGGTGATGACATACGCAACCCTAGGCCAATGAGAGATGGTGGTCATCTATCTCGAACAGTGGATTGCATCTCAATCATCGCCCTCCACATGATGACTCTTCTCCTTTCCTCCCACAAACTCTTGAGGCATAGCAATCGGCCTAGTCTTGGCAAACTTGACTGTCGACCACACCGATGGAGAGTCCTTGAACAGGAGCTCAATCTCTTCCAAGTTGCGACCCATAGTCTCAGGGAAGAGGAAGTAGACCGAGAAGGGGATGCACGCGGCGATGACGGCAAACACGATGTAGTATTGCCATCCAATTGTGTTGATGGCCACTGGGGTGACCATGACAATCACAAAGTTCCTATTGAAAGATTAGTTGTGGTGCTTTGTAACGAGTTTGAGTGACATACCATAGCCAATGGTTGGCTGTTGAAATGGACGACATTGCCATTCGAAGTCGTATAGGGGCCACTTCGGTGCAGTAGAGGAAATTGGCGCCAAGGAAGCCAATCGGAACCCAGGTGTTGTAGAGGTAAAGGAAGCAACCGGCGGCGATCATGGCAGGCTTGTTCTCGCTGCCAAATGACGTCGTGATCGCAAGTGCCGCCATGGAGGCCGACATTCCAATTCCGCTGATGATGAAGACGGCTCGACGACCGAAGCGATCGATGGTGAAGAAGGCGACAAAGGAGGAGAGGAACTTCCATGTCAGAGCACCTCCAGAGAGAACACGAGACATCTCGCTGCTCATACCCAGGTTGTTCTGGAAGAGGATTGGGGCATAGACAGAGATGAGGTTTGATCCAGAGGCTTGCTGATAGAACTGAAGCAGGATGCAGAGGCAGAACCGGTAGAAGAGCTTATCATCGCCCATCTTGAGCATGTCACTCAGCTTGGCTCCACTCTGGCTCGTCTCTTCTAGAGAATGTTCGATACCGGCGACTTCGGCTTGAACCTCGAGCGCGTCTTCAGGGAGGCCTCGAAGTGCTGACACGACATGACGGGCTTCCTCGGATCGATTCTTGAGGACCAGCCATCGAGGACTCTCAGGAAGCGCATACACTGAAGCCAACAAGACGAGAGAAAAGGCGATGGAGATGGCGATGGGAGGTCTCCAGGTGACGGAGCCGTGCTTGAACTCGAAAAAGGCGAGGTCAACCCAAGACTCTAGAGTATAGCCCAGACACATGAAAAGGCCAGTGAGGACAACGCTGCGTCCACGGTTATTTGCTGCTGAAGTCTCACTCAGCCAGACAGGGACGATGGAACTGAGTTGGCCCACACCCAGGCCGATGATGACTCTGCCAACGATGAACTGAGCAAGGCCGAAGGAAGAAGCCTCGAGGATCTCTCCGATCAGAGTGCAGATGCCGGCAAAGAAGATGACATTGCGTCGTCCAAACTTGTCACCCGTGTAAGAACAAGACAAGGAGCCGATGAGGGCACCGATAACAAATGTCGCTACAACAAAGCCCTGCAGCGTCGACTTGCGGCTCTTTTCGGAGCCCTTGCTGTGGATGGTGTCGATCCCAGGGAATGTCTTGACCCAGTCTTCCTCAGTGAGGAGACCACCAATGCCGGCTTGGTTGTAACCGAAAATAACAAAGGCCGGGCCGACGACGAGAGCAAGCTGAAGAATGCTCAACGCCTTGCCGCTGGTACCAAGGTATGTCTGCGTGCTCATCTTTGCAAACTCGACGCTGAAGAAAGAATGAGATGAGTGACCATCAAAAAGATTCGCGTAGACTACCCCTTATATACTAAATCTTGTCTCCTCATCTTCACCCCCATGTCTTGCGGAGCCCCATGGGATCATAAAAGGCACTTGACCCCGTCCTTGTGGGGTTTTAGCATCTCGCTGAGACGAGTTGATCAAGCGTCAATGTCGAATCGAAGTGTACCTGCTCACGGCAGTTGGCAACCGGCTGCCTGCGATTTGCCCTACGTCGTCGGTATGGTTCCCACCCGTGGTGGATATCAAGTCCCTATATATCGGATACTCGGCACGGTGGCTTCTCGGAGTTTTTCGACCAAGTGGGTAACCACACTCGATATATGGGTCTTGACGGTTATTCGGCTGGCTCCGGGAGCGTCATTGTTGAGCGAGTCAGCTCACTTGATGGAAAAGAAAATGGGGCGGGCGAATACGTCTGTAACGCTAGGCGTAGGTTCGAAGGCCAAGACGAGGAGGGATCAGCAGTATGCGGTCAGAGAGGCTGTTTGCGGCGCGATTCATGAGGCTGTCGTGATCCGGCGTTAACGGAGGCTCAAGTAAGCACTATCCTCTGGAAGACTTCTGGAAAGCTGCCAAGCTTGGTGATGAATGCGGCTTATTTCTAGCCACCGATCGTCCTTGCGGTTAGCTCGACTATCGCTCTACGGACAATATCGGGTGAGAATGTCAAGACGGCGTTTCAATGCATATTGCCATCATAGAACGACTTTTCAAACAGAAGGGCTCAATACCTAATGACAATGACATACGGATAACACGGGATTGGTATTGGATCTAGACCGGGGGACCCAGAGTGTAAAGTTTCAATCCCCACAACTTCAATGGCAACATGGACGGAGATTGATGCACAAATCAAGGCCCCAACAAAGCTGAGGGGGTCACTCCCGTTTGGACATGGCTAAAATTCCCCCAGAGTTATGGCAGAGTTTCTTGGAGAAAGAGAATAGACTAAGAAGCATGATGTGAAGATAAAAAAAAAAGACCCTGCTCCTTGACCATTTAAAGCGGCTCCATCACAGCTCTCCTCTTGCATCCTGCCGCCGAGCATTAATCGCAGCGAAAAGTGCCTCATAAGCTCCATCGTCCTTGGCTCGCGTCTCCTCCGTCACAGAAGGTGATTCAGCATCTCCCGCGTAATAGCCACCACCCTCGAGCCATGGACTAGGCCCAGTGCCGATGTCAAACTCTATGTACATCATGCGTGTGTCTTTTGTCACATTGATGCCATCTCCGCCAAAGGTTCGGTGGACATTGTAGGAAATTCGATGGTACGTGCTGCCGTTAATACCATAGCCATCATCGCCAGCGTCTTCGTGAAGCATCTGTGCATCCTTGGGCGAAGGCGAGTTCCAGGCACCATGGCCAATTCGGAAGACCTTTAGAGCCTTCATCGACTCCTTCCATCTCGAGAGGACCTGGTGCCATCTCAGGGAAAACTCATACATCTCAGGGTGCCACTGGCCCGGTTGCATGACGGTCCTGGTCCTGGGATAGCCAGGGTCGCTGCTGCTGAGCGGGCCTAGTTGACGAGCCCTGGTCAATATAGGGCAGTCGTCAAGATAGAGCTCCTCTAGCCCTCCGCTGCCGTTCCTGGACCCGACGGAGGCGAACCAGTCTATCTGCCAGTCATGGCTAAAGACGTAGTTCCCAAGCGCAAGCACCTTGAGCTGAGGGAATGGCGACCCGTCCTGGCCGATGAGACGAAAGTCGAATTTTGGAAACCAACCCCAATAGTCGCGATAGAACAACGACAGGACTCGCAGGTTGTCGGCGATGGGGCTTGAGAGCCATGAACTGGGCAGGTCCTCGAAGAATTCGTACTTTTCTTCGAAATACACGGCGCTCTCTGGTGAAGCTTCTTCACTTTCCGTGGCGATGAAGAGCTTGAGATCGATGAGGCTCTTGAGAGAAAGAAGCTTTTTCCAGGCCTCGGATTTGATGATGAAAGGATCAGAATAGTCGGCCAGGTTCGATATGGTAAGCTGCGTAAGCGGCATGACATGGTCCAGAGGAACACCCAGATCATCCTCTGGATACTGGGGGTCGTATTCGAGGCCGGCGTTGTCGTCTATCTCTTCCTGTCGCTCTTTGGTCCACATGCCTGTGATGCAGTGACACACGGTATCAATGATTCTGTATCTGAAGGACCAGGTCTCCTCAATCTCGGTTGCCCAAGTGGATCGATCATCATCACCACAAAACTCGCTGAACCGCAGATGCATAGCCGTGACCTTTTCGAAGCATCGAACATAAGGCAAAGCGTCCATGAACTCTTTGGGGAGCTCATAGTCCTCGTTTGCATTGTACTGAAAGTCGTTCCCGACCCAAGGGTCGATGCTAAGATCTCGGATCAGGCCACGCAGCTCGGGGGACTTGGCGATGTTGATGACGCGCTCAGCTGAGCCGTCGAAACCTTCGAGACGTAGTTTCCTGAATAAGTGAGGCAGGGCGATATGGTCCATCTGGCGCGATGTGAGCCTCAGGTTGGACAGGGTCGGCTTCAACAAGAAAGAACAGATATTGCTCCATATCTCGGGAGACAGGGGCGGGAGGACGCCATCACTAGCTGCGAAAGAAGACATGGCGATGTAGGGTGGTATGATAAGGTGCAATCTGTGGCAAAGGTAAAGATGGATTGCTTTGAGCTTCGAGGATAACTTGCCTATCGCGCAAGCTTCATCTTCTTTTAAGGCTGAACAAGAGGGTAATTCATGCCTGCAGATGGGGTTTGCTGCCTGCTCTGCCTATGAAGGATCCACAAACTCTTGGCTCTGAGATGGCTTATTCAATTGCAGCCTGTTAATTGGCAGGGATAATATTTACGGACGTCTAGGGTAGGCGATCCACCTCGAGGGAGTTGAGTTGGTAATGAATTGCGGCAAAACAAACCTAACTGTAGAGCGAATGGAAGAGTATACTTGAGTTAATAGGCATGGAATTCTCTCAATTGACACGAGGCCTAATATGGGAGCAGATACATGGCCTTCTAGTACACAATGCTGGCGTCAGCACCCTGCCTGCCCATGTTGGCGACAAGTATTCGCTGCTAATCAGGTTAGACGAATCAGATATGGCTGGCGTCAGCCATTGGGCGGTTCGGTTATAAAACATGGCTACCTCTCCTCGTTTAGCCTCCCTTCTCGCAACGCCATTAAACTATTTCTTAAAGCCTCGGAAAAGCAAAACAAAATGACCACAAGAGCTCTAGTAGTGGGCGGTACAAGCGGCATCGGCTATGCCATGGCCTGCCGTGTTGCCGCCGAGGCCAGCACTTCAGTCGTCACCATCAGTGGCCGCACCAAACCCCAAAACATTCCACACGCCAACATCAACTTTCGGCCACTCGAGGCAGCGTCGATGCGCCAGATCAAGCAGTACACGGATGATTTCAAGGCTCAGGACCAAAAACTTGACCTAGTCATCATGACGCAGGGTATCATGACCACTGCGGGCAGGACTGAGACTCCTGAGGGTATTGATCGCAAGATGGCGCTACACTACTACGGCAAACAGCTCCTCATACGCGAGCTTCTTCCAGCCATGAATGAGGACGCCAAGGTTGTTATTGTGCTTGACGGGTGGCTTGGAAGCCCCGATAAGCTCATCTGGGAAGATCTCGACTTAAAGACGCACTTTAGTCTGGGCAAGGCGGCAGATCACTGCATGACTATGAACGACGCCATGGTCCAGTACTACGCGGCCCAACAAAAGTCGGCCGGCACTGGACAGAGGCATTTCGTACATGCATTCCCTGGCAGCGTCAGCACAGGCCTTTGGAGAGAGCTTCCCTGGTATCTGCAAACTGTAGGCCGGGTCGGTGCTAACTTAGTCGGCGTGACACCAGAAACCTGTGCCGAGTATTTGATGAATGGGGTCGCCGAGTGTTGTGCGGCGGGAGAGAAGGAGGGGAGGTATTGGAGCAATATCGATAATAAGGGACGTCTTCTTGCCAAGAAGGCCATCTGGAGCGAAGAGCAGATGAAGAAGGTAGCAGATCACACCTGGGGACTCATTGATGGGGCCTTGAATGTCAAGGTGTAGATTTGTTGGAAGGATGCGCGAGAGATATGTAAGATAGGATATCCTGATTTGTACTGGTAATGTAGAGTAAACTGAAACCTCGAGCACCGGCCATATTTCCCTCTGGTGCCAACTCGAGAGTGGTATTGCCATCATCGCGGCATCCCTCCAGTCTCTTCGGAAACTGTTTACCCGATACTTTGACCACAGTAGTAGTGCCTCCAAGGGCCAGTCAGCTGGTAACGCGTCGAGCGGTTAACAAATCCACACGACTAGAGGCGGTCAGATCAATGTGGGAGGGATACAGCTTGATAATCTCACGCCAAGCGGCAAGGGTCGAATGTCGGGAAATATCAGGGGGTGAAAGTGGCGGCGTTTGGAGGATGAGATGTCTGGCCCAAAGGGCATTATAGTAGAGGGCACAACGTATGCTGAGACGAGCAGCATAAGCGATAATGCGAGCAAGCACTATCAGTCAAGGGAGGTTTAATCTCATTAGTCTATTTTACTTGAATTATTTATTGTCAAAGTAGAGGTTCCCTGACTTTCGTCAGCGTTGATCTCAATGCTCTCCTTGTGCCTTCGGACGACATCGGAACGGGCATATTCTCCCGCGGTCGTACTCAGTGGATTACTCGTGCCAACATACGCCTGCATACAATCGAGATACGATTTCCCTGATGTCAGCACCTCTCTGTCAAAGTGCAGAGCAGTGGCTTTAAGTTGGCCCGTCTTACTGAGCCACGCGGTACGTGTAGGGTGACATCCCGGCTTTGGTCTCGATGCCAAGGCGCAAATCTCTGAGGGGTTGACGAGCTGAGTGTTAATGCCGCGCTCTTGAGTAGTCACCTGCCTGCGTTCGCCCAGTCAAAGTGTACTTGAGGTTGTTAAAAATAGGTGGTTCAGTGTGGTATATTTAGACACAATGTCGAGCTAATGACGTCTCAAGGCACCCCTCTCGAGGCTTGAACAATTTCTCCGAGCTGAGGAAGCTATATTATGCATAATATCCTTAGGATTCAAGATTCTTATAACCAGAAAATAAAATCTCGCTGATTGATAACTCTATTTCTCTTACAAAACCTTCTATGGGAATGAATCCAGCTTGATAACTTTTCGTAGCTGTAAATCTGTACAACCCGAGAGAGTATTCTCAGTCAGAGCCTGGCTCTCGACATCCGGTCAGCAACGGAGATCTGCACGGCCGAAGGATCTGCAAATGTGGGTTGAGTAATTGACATTGGTTGTATGCATCTGTAATGACATCTGTCGTCATTGATAGACCTGAACTATACGAGGTACCCTCCATGTCTAGGGCCTCATAGTACCGATATACGGAACAGTTACGGCTTTTGAGGTATAAAAGGGTGACAATCCTACTTAGTCTCTTTATCTACTCACCAACAATCACCATCGTTGCAAACACTTCCATCAAACTCAAAAGAAAACACTCCATCCTTCCAAAAACCAACATGAAGCTCTTCACCTTCTTCCTTTCCACCGCCGCTGTCTGCTTGGCCGCACCAGCCCTTGAAACCCGCCAATTCGAAGACATCATCTTCCCGGCTGGAACCTACAGACGTTGGATCCAGAGTGGCAAGATTGTCCAAGACCCCCAGGATCAGCTTCTGATTGTCAAGAATGGCAAAGCCGCAGATGAGACAAGCACCATCGTCACGTTTGACTTTGACCAAAGCACCGAAAACAAAACCTGCGAGCTCATCTTTGAGCTCTGGGACCGAGATGTCTCTACGGGCACCCGGACTCTCGACGTTTTCACGTGGTCCGATCCCCCACAAGGACTCACGACCTTTTCAGCTGCCGATATTGCTCAATGGGCAGAACTCATGAGCAGAGACAACCATGTCGGTCGGATCCTGGTCCCGAAGCCAGGAAACGCTACCTGGCTTGTGTCTTATGAGGGGTGGCCAAGGATCCCTTGCCCAGCTGGACAGCTCATCGGCATCGAGTATGTCGGTGTTGGCGATCGGGTCAAGGTTCGCTGGGATATTGGTGTGACTGGACCAAGGTTCCGTGTTTTGGACTGGTAGCCAAGGTTCCGTGTTGAGACTTGGGGCATTACAGCTCTCTGTTGATAGAGGGATTCGAGGAGGAATTCATCGCTCTTTGGGGTTCTCATTTGTTTCCTATGTTCTCTTGTTGGAACCGCAGTCATATTACCACTGGCCTTGATTCAGATAAGCATAGTCTTTCTTTGAACAACACTGCTTATGGCCTCATTGTTGGACCCCATCGCTCCCCTGGTGGAGTGACCTACCCCTCGGGTTCCGGACGACCCTGAGGCTTCAAACTTTCTAGAGAATCTTGACGTGTCTGCTTTTGAGCCGCGCGATTTTGATTTCTCATCTATCACGGCCCTTGATCAGGCTAGAAACGTCTGGATTGACACACTCGACATCAAAACCGCCACACCAACCTTGTGGATATTGAACTTGGCGAAAAATGCATTCCATATTTGTGTCCTTGGCAAAAAGCACAATTTTGACTGGTCCTGTGGCTTGCGTGGACTAACTTCGCTTTGTTTTCCAGGAGATTTCAGGAAGCCGAGCCCAGACAAGATAAGAGAGGTTGAGAAGCAACTTGTTCACGAATATCCTTCACGCACGGCTGTTGACTTCCTTTGTGACTTCCAGAGACCTGACAAGTTTCGCTGGGTGGTAAGCTCCCACTAGAGTCACGCCTGTTGTTCAATCCGACGGTTACAGTATGCACTGGCATTCTTTTGTAGCGGAAAAGAATTCCCCGACTCTCACGAGGAGGATGCCGCTAGGCCAGTGGCTCCATGCGCTCAACTCGAACCCAACCCCAAGGACCGACTATTGTGGTTCTATTTTCGATATGGGGAGCTGTGTCTTTTCAACTATCTTCAAGAGAAAGCTAACAATCCCAGTCAAGCCACTAGTGACCTAAAGGTTTTCATCTTCAGTGTGCTCCTTATTTTGAAACACAGTGTTTCTCAAGGACGGAGCCTGTCACCGGAAAACATTGAGGACTATGGACAAGCCCTGGCGCTTCAATACCGAAGCCTACTAAACCATGTCTGCATGATAGTTGCCCGCAACAATCTACCAAGGATAACAATACAACTAATTTATAACTCAATGAGGTCTCTTCCATAGGTCGCATTGACACTGCTATAATACCGCTCTTCTTGAACCCTTTCAAAGTCCTGAAACCTAAGCTCTCGTAAGTAATGATTGGGATCAGCGCAATGGGCTCCCTGGCTAAAGCAGTCAGGACATAGGTGGTAGTCGGTCGAGTTGCAACCATCACATTGATAATAATGCTCAGTCGTTCGTTTGCCGCAACAACTGCAGTTGACCCTTAGACCAAAGGTTTTCCAGCAGTTCTCAGGGTGTGTGAGGTATTCCACACCACTGCCTGACGGCTCGTTCGTTTCTAGTACCTGTGGCTCAATCGCAGAGGACCCATTCACTGAGTGAGCAGGAAACATGCTAAGGAGCTCATGGGCCGCCTTCCTTACGCTAGGATTCTCGGACCGACAGATGGTGATGACGTCTTTCAGATACTGTGGTGCGTCGTCACTGGGAGCTGGAAGCTGAGTTGGATGAGCGTGAAGTTCGGTGCAAATCGTCCCAGGGTCTGTGGAGCATCCAGCAATCTTGCAGAACTCGCCCATTCCACCATTGTAGACGTGAGCAGCAATGCACCAGAGCCGCAAACCCAGCTGATAAAGATCTGTCTCCGCAAGGGCTGCGATTGGCGATCCGTCTATCAGTGCGTGGTATTCGGGAGGAACGGATGTAATTCTTGCCGAATCACACGCAAATGTCTTTTCGAAGAACCTGAACAACGCAACGTCGTCGTTGCCATCGATCCCGATGCCGTTACTAGTACTCTTGCCCAGTGACCTGATGACCTTGCCGTTTCTGTGAATGTTAGCTACCGCCTGAACAAGTTGTTGACACCACTTCAAACGTCGCTCCCAACTGATCTGCTGGCCCGACGTCATTGTGCGGTGAATAACGTCAGAAAGCCTTCCTTTGGTGGGAAGTTCGGTCAAGAAGCCAGTAATAACACTGTCAGGGCCATCGGTGTCCAGAACCACGCCGCCCTATGCGATACACAATTAAAAGACAGTCAAACGAGGAAGCAGAGGCAGCTTGAGTGCTGAGCTTGAGTGACAAGGTGGCAGACTCGCTGCCGAGATAAGCGACCATCTCTGCATCCTGTTCAATGTTTTCGCAAAGGCCCAGCTCAGAGCTTAGTGCTGCCGCGAGGGGAGATGGAAAAATATCGCAGAAGTGTCGAGCTGGATGAGTGGCCGAGCCCTTTACTTTCCACAAGTTCCAGTATTGGGACTCCACAGTCGTGGTGATGGATATGGTGAGTCGCATCCATTGATTTGGCGCAGGGGAATAGAACAAGGCGCAATAATTGACCCGTTGGTAGTCCGATGCTTCTATCTGAAAAGCATCGTAGCAGAGCAGCTTTGGGGAAGGTTGACGCGCAGTGTAAGCAGCAGGCCGAAAGGATGGCATCGCCTCAAAGAAGCCATCGGGGGCTGGACTAGATCTCCCTGTTGATTGCAGATGCATGTCTGGGCCAAAGGGGGAGCCCACTACCAATGAGTTGTCATAAGATGACAGAAGTGACGGGGATGAACTCTGAGAGTTGGCCATGCGTTTCCCCCTCCAATCAGTCTCTGAAGGGGTCGTTGGATCAATAGGGCTCGCGCTGTGTATCGGAATGTTGGTGATTCTATGGCTGATGCTGACCGTAGCGGCATCAATCCGACGAGTAGCCAATCTACCATGCCTTAGTTTAGTCAAAGGTATATAGAGTACCAACTCACAGAATACTTGAGCTTAAAGCAATGAGAATATTCTCGCGAACATCCACAAGCTTGTCTTTCAGACTAAGAATCTTTGCCTTGTGCCACAACCAAGCCCGCCGGCGAGCTCGATCGGAGCCACTACCACATTTAAGCAGCTTGGTGGAGATTGTATGGCTCAGGTCATCCATAATGCAGCGAGCTCTCGATAACATGCAACATAAGATATCGTCCGATTGCCCCTGATTCTCCGTGTCGATGATGTGAAGAACGCTTTGGAAGAGATGCAGCTGTTCCTAGAGGAGGTTTGAACTTGTAAAAATATATGAGACGAGTTAGACTTACTCGGAGCGACTTGATCTCTTCGGGAGCTTTGTATAACTCGATTACCTGGCCAATACCTTCTGCTACGCCCCTGGCTGCTTGGGCCAAAGCACAAATACTCGCGACAAAGCCCACTATTTCAGCCATCTTGAGGGATTACCAGATGGAAGAACAGTATCAAGTCCTTTGATCAACTGTTTCTCGGCTTGATTGAGTGAAAACATCATGGGTTAAGTAGGGTAGGTGCTGCATCTATCTACGTGCGCGCCAACTCACGTATGGGCTTGAAAACAAGGCGGACTAGTTGATCAGCAAATCAGGTCAGTTGCGCCCGCCGGGCGTTGAAAACGATTACACTTACAATTACAATTACAATTATAGTACCCCACCACATTCTACTCCGGCACTGCGACAAGAGTAGCTCTGCCAATCTAATACAACACGTGGCAAAGACTCCTCACCCGAGGGGATATCTCTTTAGGTTTGAGTGTAGTCGCAGCCCGTGATGTGGTCTTCGCTTTGCTAATGAGGGTTACTGGTCCTCCTCATGTTACAGCCCTGCATACACCTTGATAAGAGTCCTAAGGCGCTTGCTCTCTAGGTAGTCGGTTGCGGCAATATCAGAGGGATACTGAGGTTTAGGCATGCTTGATCCTAACCTGTTGTGACACGCGAGGTTCTTTGCACGAGGCAACGAACCGATGCAGCAATGTCGGGTCGTGGGCGATGAATGTATCTGAGCTTTCGACGCCCTGATAGAGTCTGTACAGATGCATGATGGTCTCGAAACAACCTATTCTACTCAGCCATCCTACCAAACGCCAGGCTTCAACAATAGCAAAGAACATAGCCATGGTCTCAAAACATATTTTAGAGTTGGTCGGTTCGGATGTGACGTTGAATTAAGCTTACCCTGGGCACGGTGTCAATGCTGGAAGCATTCAAGAGCTCAGGGTTTTGTATGACAACGTTGTGATTAAAAAGACGGGGTGAGCGTCAGAAATATTATCATATATGAGCGCTCATGTTACTCTGGCTAACCTGCTTTAGTTTGAGGTGAAGCAGGAAAATAATTTCTCATCGAGTGAGGGACGCCGGCAACCTCAAATACCAGCCTTTCAGTTCACCGAGGTACTTGACAAGCATCTCGGCAAGGGCTTATATAATGTCATCGACCACTCTGTTGCCATCAATTGATCGTCGTATCTTGCTTTTTAATGTTACCTAGGATGCTTTGGTCATATTGCACCAAGTCGCCCAGGCTCATGAGTCCAGCATGCAACCCGGTATCGCTCGGCGGGCATGGAGCAACAAGTCTCACGACGGGGGATTCTTGCTAATGGCACCAAATCATTTAGTTTGCCCTTACTAGTTGGTTTATCCATCTGTTGAAGCTCTATGCTGATCTCACCACCTCGTGGAGGTGAAGGCATTGGGTTGGGTGAATACTCAAGAACTCCGAGTGCATAGGATGGGCTTTAGCGCCCTGGCTAGAGTTTTTTGACAATACCGGAAGACGTCGACGTGATCTTTGTCTTGATACAATGCCAGATCACAGGTAGGGAGCGCCGACCAGCAGCGGTCGGATGGGAGGGGCGGCCTCAAGATAGCTGTAACCACAGCTGGGTGCTTAATTATATCTGCGCTTTCTCGTGGCCCCCTCAAACATGTCTGATGCGCTTATAGAGCTGCATGGGCCGAGGGCTCTGTCCTCTTGAACGTACAACGTTACAGAAGCCACGGGGTTAGCATTGGGATATAATGAATGCTATGAAGTGTTCATATTGTGTTATTTGTTATAGCTGGAACCCGGCCCTTGATGGGATAACCGCGTAAAACAGATAGTCGATTGCTCTGGTTATCAATCAAACTCTATCAAGTTATTAAAAATGAGGTTGCAAAGCACCCAGCAATGTGTTGCAATCACTGGTACCGCGTTTGCAGAGGAATTCAAGACAGTAAAATGCGCCAATTCCACACTACCAACACCCATCGTCATCAATGCACACTCTCTAGACACAATCCAAGGTTCCGTAGGCAAACATTTCCACAAGATCAACTTGGCAGTTCCTATCAGATCTCGTTCCGACCTTCACGCAGTTCCAAAGGCATCCGTCTGAACCAAGCGGAGGATTCCAAAAACAACCAACCCATACATTATGATCTGAACAAGGATCCAGGTTGCAGAACAGAGCAGCTTAAGAGCCCTGACAATCATGAAGATAATTAGGACGACTGCCGCAAGTCGAACCACAAAGTGGGCAGATGAGTCATCCCCATACAGGAGCCAGAGTATCAGCTGGTCCATCCCGAGCTCTATGGCGTTTCGGAGCCCGGACATGATGGAATGGATCCAGTAGCCTAGGCGACAGTTAGCCTGGCATCTGGAGAGGAGGTTTAGTTCGCTCACTTGTGAGAATAGACATGGCTTGGTTTGTCTGCAAGGTTGGGGTTGTTGCGGGGAGTTCAAAATGGTGTTGGCTGTAGCTCTATTCTGGTACTGTTTGCCGAATGTGGGTAGGTGAGAAGAAATAAAAGCCCACGAAATCCAGGATGAAGCATTTATAGCCACTATCGGATATTGGCAATGAGTCAGGTTGGAAAAATGGTCGGTTGTGTGCAGCGGTTCCGCTATAGTCTAGGGGCATGGGCTTCCAGCCGAGAGACCAAGATTTTGCGCGACTCAAGCATGTTTCATGGTCCTTTTCGCCAGCTGAAGCTGGGCCAGTGGTCAGTACAAGCCACGAGCCGTCACCGCTCTCTTAGCTTCCAAGGGGAAAGCCCCTCCGCCATCTTGTGCTCACCAAACCGGTGTTCAAATTGGCGCCTCATTTCTGGGGAAATCCCCCCCAACCGAATGAAGGCTCTCCTCTCGGGTCAATTTCGAGAGCCAGTGCCACGGCCCTCCGCCCAGACTGTGCCGTGGAGAGACGGGTTGCCTCTCAGGGTTCCCGGTATGAGTTGCCTGCCTTGACCGCTCCAGTTTGAGCCCAAGAAGCCACCAACAGGCCCCACACAACCTCACTCATGCCCTAATCTGAAGTCTAGATGCCAGAGCCAAGCACGGTGACCGAGATTCACGCTCTGTCTACACCGGGGGGCGCATGTTTGCCAAGGCGGTGGAGGCCCCGCAGAAGGTTAGATGGGAAGCCCAGGCGACAGGGCCGTCCCGATTCAGGTGGCCGCGAGGGGTTAGGCAGGATAGAATCGGACACGCAGAGGATAGAAGTCAGCGTTAGGTGTGTCCTATTTCCTTATACTTTTTAATGGAGTTGACATTTCGATTATATCCTCCTGTCACTTAGGCTGGTCCTGTTGTTGAAGCGTGACGGCTCGTGGGCAGTTAATGGCTCCATGGGTTTGTGGATGGCTGTGAGCATGAACTATTGGCTTACGGATATGGAACAGGGTCAGGGGGGGTGGAAAGGGATACTGGGGAGTGTTAATGGCAATGGTGGCTAAAAGGGGACGAGGCCAACAGCGAAGGAAGCGGGGATTCAAGCGGAAGAGAAAGATCGGCTACGGCAGAAATAAAACAAATGAGTAGGGCGGTGGCATGGAAGATGCTTCAACTCAGGGACTGTGTGGGAGTGTGATGGCTGACAAGGGCGGGAATGGGTTGTTGGATGAGAATTCTGGGTTCAGATTGGAGGTCGGCTTAGCGCCTGGGGAGTTCTGTCAGAGGTTGTGTGGCTCCACGAAAAGGCTAGCCCTTAGGCGCATGACTTATGATCTGTAGCTTTCCTTCAGCTATTGGCAATCCTGTCCTAGCCTCCAAGCCCCTCTGGCTGACGTCTACAGGCGATCAAAGAGGGGAAGGCGTGCCAATCTGATACCAAGAAGGCACACAGAGGCGGCCGCCGGCGGTGAACCTGCAACAGGGGCTATCACGGATGGTCAGGCGGTATCATGAATAGAACCCATTGCTATTGTCCAAGCGGTGGCGGCAGGCTAAGCAAGAACAGGGCTGAAATATACGAGATGATGAGTGATGAGATGCATGATGAAGTTTGGCATCCGGCGGCCCGCAGTTTGAGCAAAATGAGCCCTGGTATCTGCCCAGAAAGCAACAAATCCAAGTAATCCATGTGGAAGCCCCATCGGCATGAATGTACTCATTCAACAGGAAGAAATTCGGAGGTTGAAGAAAGTCGGCAGTGCTTGAATGGGTTCGCGGGTTAATGTCTTGGTCAAGCTATCGGTCTGCGACATGCCCTGACTAGCAAAGGATCGCCAAGTGGCTGAGCTGGATGAATTTTCGAGAGCAGCCATCGGTGGCTGAAGAGACTTAAGACCCCTGGACCTTGCTTGTGAGTGGCGGTAGCCCTGCAGTTCCGTCGGAAGAGACACCCGGCCACCGCAACGTGATGATGACTCCTGTCGCGCCTTGGCCATCTCCCACTTCCGCCCCGTGAGACCCCCTGAGACACACCCTCACCATGTTCCGCGGGATGTCACCATCATCCTTTCCACTACCGGTAAGGCTCCTCCCGGTGACTCCGCTGTTAAGGCTGATACAGCGCAGGCCCGTTCATTTGGCGCTTGGTGACTTGAGCTTGTTTTAACGTCGCTGCTGATGCTCTGAATCAGCCTCCACTCGCCAGATCATGCACTTGATGCACAGGCATACTGCCATGACCGGAACCGTCGGTCTGACTCCTCTTCTTCTCCGTCGCGACTCGTCATTTCTTTACGCAACGAATTGGTCTTCATATTTGGCAATCAATACGCGACGCCGTGGCTGCTGGCCCGGCCTCTCCCCTAGGACCCAATGACAGGCGGCCCCGTGCAGATCATCATCGCTAACTTGTACGTGACGCCGCCACTGAAATCCTTCCTCGGTTGTTCTTGTTTTTTTCGGAGCTGGGCCGGGCCTGTGTTGCCGTTAGTGTCTATGACCCCCCTGCGCCGAATGAAGGACTACGGTACACGTCCTCTAGACCCACTCGTCTCGCCGAACCCCTTGCAACATGAGACCCCTGCCTAATAGATACAGAACTCCTGCAGCTGTGGATGTGTGTTGGGCAGTTACCGTAACATGGGATCGCCTCGTGAGGGAAACTGGAGGGTAGACGCTGATGCAGCAGATTCGAGAAGCCGTGTCATCAGCGGGGACTGTGCTCCGGAGAAGGTAACCCCATGCGGCTGCTTGGTCTAGACTCTCTCTGTCGATGGTCCTGAGCTGCCTGCGCCCCCCTTGTCCCTGGTTCTATCCACATTTCTTTTTCTCAAATCGTTAGTCTGCCATTGAGCCCATGGGGTCATAGAACTCCTGCTTTGGGGTGCATCGTCCATCAAGATCGTGAGGCCGCTGTTGGCGGGCCTCTTCAGTCGCGGGTTTGCAACGCTGTAAAGATGTGTTGGAATTTGCTTCCGGGGCAGTTTCATTAAAATACAATACAGTTAAGACGAAAAGAGAGAAATAAAGGTTTACAGGCCCACCACCAAGTCAAGACAGCCGCCTACGTTAGCGGATGGCCACACATCAAACTTCCCTCGCTTGCGCCCGCTGGCTCAGAACCAAAATCCAGTCCGTCATCATGTTTCTCAATCACAGGCTCCCTTCCTCACGTACTGCTTGCAGATCTTGCACATGGATTTGCGAATTTCCGACTGCAGTCGCATCATCTTGTCCATCTTTTTTTTCCAATTCTTCAGCTTCGACTTGTCCGCCACCACGTCACTCAGGTCCTCGATCTCGTACATGGGATACAAAAAGTGCTGATCATACAATGATCGGGAATCCTGGTCAAGGAGGACAAGTGCAGCGTTCGTGATTACATGCAATTTCTTCTCGGCGGTGCGGTACTGATCGGTCAGGCAGGCTGGTGGGATGCCCTCTGTGATGCGTTCGCCATTGCTATCAATCAGGGAGTCTATGCATGAGCGCACTGCACCGTTATGCCTTTCCGTTGCCTGTTGGTAGGCTGTCCAGATATCATCGGTCTCGGTAGCAGGATTCAGGTCGAGAAAACTGTATAGCGTGATATGTTGCTCATTCTCATCGTAGATATCCCACTGCAGGGGACAGACCTTGACTTTTACTCGCTATTAGAATAGGGAGAAGCGCTAAGAAGGCGGGGACTTACTGAGGAATTCTTTGGGAGCCGGATGGGGTGGGCGAAAGTAATCGGGGAGATACGTCGCCGCGTACAGGGCTGCGCCGCCCGCGATCCAGGAACCATATTGGAGGGCCATAGCCATAGCCGCAGTGATTACGGGAAGCATTTTGGCGGTGGATGGAGTGATAAGATGGAGGGTTGGGGTCGAATTCCACGTTGGATTTGATGTGGACGCAGTGATAAATTCGGGTGGGCAAGGGAGATGGGAAACAGTTTGCTCATTTCAACGCCTACACAGGTGGGAAACGGTCACATATAGCTGCAGGGAGCCCTCCACAAGGTGAGTGCATCAGAGTCATATCGGCCATCACAGCACTCAATGCTCATTTTGGAGGCTCGTAACTAGGCACTCTCTGAGCTGCCCGGTGGCACACATGGTAGTAGCCTAGTCACCGACATTCACCGTCTCAAGCCGTGTTGTCTCTCAGACTCAGACTCCGCTCTCGCGTTGGTTTGCTTCAGGTGTCAATGCGCCCACCCACAACAGCTCCGCCAGCCAGTCAGCGTAACCCATACAAGCAGCAGACCCAATTAGAGGCTGCCACTAGTGAGGAAAAGAAGCAACAATAGTAAGTAGGATCTATTCACAACCAGCCACAGAGAGGCGACAATAGCAAGCGAGGCTACTCCTGGGCAGCCGCATAGAGAGGCCTCCGGTGAGAGAAGGGAGAGAGAGTGGTCTTTGATGACAGAAATGAAAGACGGATCGGCCAGCCCCGACTCGTGCTTTTTTGAGCTGGCCTTGTGTCCCAATCCTGCCTCCCCCCCTCTGTGCCTCTTGCATTCGTGTGGACTCGAATTTCTTTCTCTTGTTTGCTTCTTCATCATCTTCCCATCATTTTCGTTGCCAAACAGCTGTACTCTCCTTCTTTGCCCATACACAACCATCCGAAACCCAACTCTACAATGTCTCCAGCACCTCACTCTCCGGATGCCATTCAAGAGCCGCCTGGATCACCCCTCGAGTCCTCTTGTTCGCAGTCATGCCATTCAGAGGACATGTCAGCTGATACTGACAACGACGGCCCCAAGCCGTTGGGAAGATGCCCCGCGCCCCTCCAGGGGCGTCTCGTCAGCTTTTTTAAAACCCTCGTGTGTGGCCTTGTTCTCTCTGCCCTTGGTTGGACAGTCACACTTTACCTTGCTCGACCTCCGGCCATCCCACTGCCTGTTTACCGCCCGCTCATCGAACTCACAAAGACGCTGCCCTCCCTCAGCTTCGCAAAGAATGACAGCTACGGTATGGGTAGGTTCAAATTCGACATCTACGAGAACTGCAGCTGCCCGCTCCTGTGGATCCACAGCCGCCGTCGATACTTGCCCGAAAATGCCGACGACCTCTGGGATAATGACCTCTGGGGCGACATACCCTCTGATCTTCCGGGAAAACTGGATGGCTTTGATGAACATCGAATGATGAACATCGCCCTCCGTTGTGAGGAGTTATCCGAAGGTCTTACGGCACTTGAAACAATGGTCTTGGGATTCGAGTCGGACATCAATCATGCCCATCAAGATGTTATGGACACCACTTCTGCCATTATCGACTATCTCCACAGCGTCTACAGGTACCAGCTCCTCAATCGACACAAACACGACTCCACCTACGACGGCTGGATCGTTGAGGGGTACCTGAACGAGCTTGGCACATCAGTCTCTGACTCCAGGAGTGTCCTGGAGCAGGTCCAAGACGACATGCTGGGGCCTGTCACCAACAAGAAGGGCTCAACCTATAAAAGACGAAACCCGAGAGCTTTCACGACGTATCTCACGTATGATTACTATACCCGTCTCCGCCTTCATTCCTCTGTTGTGTTAGTTTCGACGCTGTCTCATATTGCCACGAATGTGTCATTACTTCTAGACAAGGCCCAAAACATCAATGCTGAGTTGGACGGCACACACCACCAGAATCGCGACTGTGGTGCTCACCCGAATCAAAGCCCTGTGGGAAGAATGGCACTCAACAACATTTCTCGAACAGCGATTCACAATGCGGCCAAGGCTCGCCAAGCTGTCGCCAGGATTGATGCGCTTCGTGTCAGTCTGCGTGGCTTCTGGGGGACTCGCCAACACTACAAGAAAGAGGAGGCTTACTTGTGGTATGAACGACCTAACCGTGAACATGCGCACCTCTCTCTCCTAGGCAACGAAACCGCCCTGGTTGGGGACCTCTGGCAAGCCACATGGACATGGCTCGGATTACAGACTGGATCACCAACCTCGATCGTGTCTCTTGCTTCTTATCTTACTCAATGGCTACCGGCACGATATTCTGTTCGACTTTCGGACTTGAAAGAGCAGCATGCGGCTTTGGTAAAGCTGTACTTCGATGAGGCTGTCCGTGAGCATTGTTTATATCGTCGTCCCGACAATGATTCAACGTTCAATCTAAACTGGTCTGGTGACTATGAGAAATTCGGTTGGTACCATGTTTAATGGGTTTGGCGTCCATAGCAGTCGAGTTGATAATGACAGTATAAATGCCACCCGAGACGTGCCACTTGACGACTGTCTGTTTGAGATGGTGAACCAATGTCCCAATGCAAACGGCGGTCATACCCTGCCCGATGAAACAGCCCTTAGCCTCCCCTACAAGGTCCTGAGGGACACCCCTCCCCCTGGGCTCAGCGACGTTGATGTCAGCTCCAGGTTGGTTAGTGCAGCCACAACTGTTTCCTCATCCTTACACTTTCTTACGCTACGTGGCCCCTCACTGGGAACACTGACAAGCCTCACGGCCGGGGTTTCCGTATAACGTAGGCAGGGATAGCATGGCAGCAACCATGCCTCAGGAACGTCTGTCAACATGCCGAGCTGAGATGGGGTAGCACACGAGCTACGACATATAAATACCCAGCTCTGGCCCCCTCCCATGGTTCATGTTGCCCTCCTTGTCTTATATTTCGCAGTCTTGTCTATATCTTTACCCTATCATCCACTGATTGCTGCCCACTTTACCAACTTGTGTTCCCCCCTACTCCAGTGGTTGACACTCTCTGTGTCTACAGCCCCCGTGTCAGCCCCCCCCCCTTTATCCCTTCACGTCTTTCGTTTCTACAGCGACGATGCCTGCCCGCGCAGATGAACCGGCTGCTGATGCCTCCCCAAGAGGATCAGCCTCGCGCTCCCGCTCCTCTAGGCGAAGACGTTTCGCACGTCGAAAGCGGGGCCGGAACCTTGCGTCAGACTCTTCGATGCCGCAAGGCTCGCAGAATCAACGGTCCAATGCACCCAACGGTATATAGCATGCAAGTGACTATACATCGTGGTCCTTTAGCTAATAAGCCCCCCAAGATTCCAAGCCTACCGACCCGCGACCCCGACCCGCTGTCGGCAACTCTCATGAGGCTCTTCCCAGCGACAGGCCCCGTGCCCCATCTGAGTCTCGTCGGTCCGCCGATACTTCCACATCCCCCTGGCGAGTAGCCTATACCGTTCTTGTCTGGCTCGCCAAGGCCATTTGGTGCACTGGTCGTTGGGTCATGTCAAACTTGTTCTTCACGGCTCTGTCATGGGTTCCTCTGGTTGCAGTCCTTATTTGTGTTGGTTGCGTTATCTACCTTCTTTCAATTGTTCTACCTTTCAGCATCCTCGGCCAAGACCATCAAGCCAACAACCGTGGCCCTCCGGTGGTTTTCTACCCTCCAACACACGGCGGAGTGCTCGAGGGGCTCTCTTCACAGTCCTATGTCTTGCGTCAGGCTTATTCAACGCTGATCCTGGCAGACGCGGACGATTTGCCATCTAGCATACCCCTGAAAACTGCTGCCACCATCGTTCACACCACGCAGAGGCATTTTTCGAAGACGATCCGCGATTATGACATCTACTACCGTGATTGGTAGAACGATGCCCTCCGACTGAGCTACCAACTGTTCACCCTGAACACAACTCTTATATACTGCAAAAAGCTGGACGGGGAACATGTCGATGGAGGTTGGAAGGAGTATTTCTTTGGCTTCGCTTTTGCGAGGGAACCCCCAAGGCGGTCCAAGTGCATAGCCGATCTCGCTGAGACGACATTGCAATGCATCGATGCTCACGCTCGGGAGTTGGCCCAGTCTACCCAATATTTTCGCTGGGTAAGAGAAGACCTGAAGCTCCCAAAGAGTCAACTTGAGGGCTAGATCAGAAGCTTGAACTACAACCTTCGCGAGATAGGGACCCTATCTGAGCACGAGGACGCGCTGCAACGCCTGTCTAATTCTGTCCGGAGCCTTGTTATTACCGAGAAATTATTCGGGGTTGCCCAGGAAGGATTGAGCAAGGAGATGGAACGCATCGAGGTTACTATTGCTAGGTTTGACATTGCTCGGCAACAGGTGGCTGATACGAGCGACGAGCTGAAGTCGGCGATCAAGGCAGGGAGGCTGGACGGCGCCGAACGGGATCGAGTGGAGGAGGACTTGAAAGTCTTCCTGGATTCTGAGTTGGCGATTTGTCGAGCCCGCAAATTACGAGCGCGGAAGTTGTAGAAGGGAATGCTATGAGTTGAGGTCAGATTATTCACACTGGGTCAGCTAGATTGTTCTCATTTGGTTACTTGAGTTGACACTCCTTAATGTCTGCTATTTCTCCCCTGGTGTACTTGAAAATGAAGTCCCGTTGTACTTGCCCCTCTCATCCCTTGTAGTCAAAAAGCTCTCTGGCGGACCCAAGTATGATTCCCTCACACCTCCAAGATCAACTATAATCTTCTGGATAACGATGTTAGGGAGCAGGGTCCAGATACGAAGACTGTACGACCCCTCCTTAGGTACATCAAATGAAGACGTCGTGTAGTTTCCATGTAGCCCCCAAACAGAATTTGCCACCGCGTATCCCCATCCATCAGGCATATTCCCACCAATATTGGGCCCAACGGGCTGCACGACTGTAGGCTCGGGCTGCTTCTGACTAGAAGGCCAAAGAACGATGGCATACTCGAGAGGATTGTTGTCGCCGAGGTAATTAGCTGCAGGGGACATGAAAATCGTGACATTGGCCTGAGAATGGTTGCTGAAGAGGTACATGTCATACATCAGGGCGGGACCTTGACCGATATCAAGTTTTTCCGTATCGAGAGGGAAAAGACTCATGCCGGCGGATGTGCGGCCGTAGTTCTTGAGCGTGTGGTACTTGAGAGATTCGTCGCTATCATCTTCATAGAAAATGTCTTGATAGTTTTGCGCTTCGATGGAAACGTGCCCATCTGACTCGATGAACCCGCCTGGAAAGTCACCGGGAACTTCACGGTTGATGATGGTTGCGACGACGCGCGGTTCTTGGCCAGCATACTTCTCGAAGCCACGGCAGTTACTGGTGAAGTTGATAAATACTTCTGTGGTGCTTGGAGCACTTGGGGCATTGTCCCAGTCGACTGTGACGTAGATACGAGTGTCAGTGCCGTTGTCACCACCAACAGTTCCGTTGGACTCCGATAGTTGGACAAATGGCTCTCTTGTAGAAGCAAACCAGTTGCAAGGCTTATTCCCACGGTGAAATACGTCGATGTAGCGGAATTGAGCTCCAAACGGCTCCAGGGGTGGGAGTGGTAGACTGTTGGTTGACAGAGGGTGCCATCTGCTGTCGCCCTGGATCGTAGCATTGGAACCCTCAACCCCGATGCCGTACTGCCCGCCGAGAGATGGAAACACATCTTGGACAAATCGTAGATCCGGAAGGGTATTTCTCATCGGCTGCTGCCAGTAGCCGTCGTATCCAAGGTGGGTTTCTGTGATGGGTTAATTTGCCTTCTATGAACAGACGATCAAACACTTACGGTCGAGCATGTGTGCCCATTTCCCATCAAGCACCTCGTCCCATCTCTGAGTGAGATTCGAATCATCATACATGAGATCCACAGTCTTCCAAATCACGTCATTGGCAGAGTTGCGTTTCTGCCCTGCGTAGAGCTGATTCCTCGCCCCATTGATCTGGATCTTATGGACAATCTCGCCTCCGAGCACAGGATGAAGCAACATCTCAAAGAAAGCAGCCTTGTACTCCGCACCTAGTGCATCGTAGATGGCTTGTGTGTCCGCCTTGAGTGTGGCCCACTGCTCCAGAACAGATTCGGCCTCGAGATAATTGATGACTGAATAGACGTGTGGTTCGACAAGCTCAAACTTTCGACGGGCAGCATACATTCCGTATCTAATCAAGATGTCCGTGATGTTGCCAGCATATTCGTCGCCAAACTCCCTCTCAGCCCAAGATTGGATCCACTTGCTCGTGCCGTCTATGCCCCAGCGTTCAGTGTCGTAGGCAAGATCGAGAAAATGGCTGATGGGGATTTCTTTGGGCTTGAGGTCTCCAACGTTGACGATCCATATCCGCCTAGCATTGCGGTGGTAGGCCAGAAGCATCTGCTCGGCTGTCTTCTCGAGCTGAATGGTGTTGATCCACTTGTAGTTCCTCGGGTCTCCGACATAATCGAAGTGATAATAGACTCCAGCACCACCAGCTCGGTCTGTCTCGTTCTTAAGAGGAAGTCGGCGAATATTGCCCCAGTTATCGTCTGCCCAGAGAAGAGTGATGTCCTCTGGTACGACGAGGCCACGTTCTTGATAGGATTGGACCTCCTTGTACAAACACCAAAGAGAGGGAACATCCGACACGTTGTCAATGCCCAAACCCTCCTCGATGATAGTGCGTTGGTTATCCACAAGAGTCTCTAGCATCTTGACAATGGCTTCAATCCCCAGGTTCCCCTCGATGGCGGTGTCACCTGTGCCTCGCATAGCCATGGTGAACAAGCTGTTCCGAGCATACGGCTTGGCCCGTTCAACGCCGTAGCGGAAGTACTCATCAATGGTCTTGTTGTTGGTCTTGTACTGCCACTCACCCTTATAGAAAGTTCGAAACTCATTCTGAGCTCGCATAAGTGGCTCCGTGTGTGAACCGCCGAGGACAATCTCGTAGGCGTCAAAGGTGGGCTGGTTCAGCGGATCATCGACGTAAACCATGCTTCCCCAGAGAGTTGGCCAGATGTAGTTTGCTCGAAGCCTGAGCAGGAGCTCTGAGACGAGAGCGTAGAAGTGGTGATTGTACGGAGCAGCATCATTCCAGGTCGCCTCCCATTGTGAGCTATCAGGGCCGTCAGTATTGGATAACGCTGTTGTAGTCGTTGTACTCACCCAACCCAGCTGGACAGTCCTGGCTGTTCATCATTCAAAAATATACCACGGTACTTGACTGAAGGTGAGCCCTGGACTTTTGGTCCTGGCAGAGCGTAGATGCTGTCTCGGCGACGGACTGGGACATCAGCCCACCAGTACCATGGGCTAACACCGATTTGCTCGCTAATGTCGTACATTCCATAGATGGTGCCTCTTGGGTCACTGCCGGCGACAACAAGCGCTCGTGTTGTGCCGTTCATGGGATCTTCAATCAGCTGGCTGACAAACGCTTCCCACTTTCCTTCAATTTTGCTGACGTCGACTCTCCCATCCTCAATGAGCTTGTCTATGACCGATGAGTGGCCGATGGTCCCGACAATGATGACTGTGTTGGCAGGGTCAGGATCATAATACTTTGGTCCCGAGAATGATTCCTCATCAAGCGTCCGATACTAGTTCACGCTATCAGCCGAGCATCCCCAACGCTTTGTTGGTACTCACGTAGGTGTTGTTTGTGACATCCACTGGCTCAAAGGTGTACTTTGCCGGGGAGGCGTCAGCATCGCCGTTACTGAGAGTGAAATTGGTTCCAGTGACGCGGCCGAAATCCACGGCAAGATCACCCGCGGCTCGAATGACACCCCAGTAATCATCTTTAGATACCCTGATCTGGCCTGTCGTGATGTTTCCTCCAAAGATCTGGAAGGAATTGTCTGAACTGGTGAATGATATGATCGGCTCTTGTCCCAGAGCAACAACATTGGACGTCCAGCCGAATAGGCCGAGTAGCCATAGTGGGAAGAGCTTCATGACGAACGTGCAATGAGGCCAGCAGCCCAGTGTTGCGGTGAGTTGGAGTTCCAGGTCCCCCGGCCCTCCCTGGGCCCATCGACTGTATTTGTAGTGGAACTTGGTCGCATGTTAACCGAAATAGAGTAATGGAATGAGATGAGCCCATGCAAAAGATCATTTAAGCCTGATCACAAGATCCAAGCCAAGATCAAAATTGCCGTGACGATGTGGTATCCAACCCCTCTCGACAAGCTCGCATTTAACCATATAACCCCGACCTTGATACCACTCTGGCCACAACGTCATTGGCTGATCACGATTCTGGCGTGTTGGTGACCATGTTGAGAATTGCAACACTTCTGGCTCTCGGGACGATCAATATGAATGCCGACGGGTGTCTGGATAAATGGCGTGCGTGTGGGGTCATTCTCGTGGCAGAAGACCTGAAACCGGGGTACAGGATGTAGCCAGAGTGGGATGGCAAAAAAGTTAACAAAATGGATCGATCCTTGGCTTTTCTCATCACTTCATCCTCTTATTCCAAACGGTGATTGCGAGTGGGTTGTTTTAGAAAGAAATCATGAGCAGAGTCGCGTCATTAGACTCCAAGTAGCTGGCTCTTTTAGGAAATGGAAGACGAGAGAACCCTAGAGGCCAGAAAGGGTATCTCATATTCCTTCGCAATATGCTTCAAGGAAGCTCGGACTGGGGTTATGAATGTAATGCGGGGATGGTTGCATCCAGTGGGCAGATGTTCCAATTTAGCCGCGAAAGCCCACGTTCAGACCATCTACCAGCCGCGGCTGCATTTTGGACGATCTCTTCCGTCCTCAGAAATATCGACTACCTACCTAGATGGGTCGGATGAACTGGCCGTAGCCAACAGGGACAAAGCTCAGATCGTGGGTGTCACCATCTCGAGCACCCCCAGATCCAGCCCGCCAGCAATGCATATCATTCCTAAGCTAAAGCACCACAAACCGTCAGTTAGGGTATTGAGTCTGCTCGCGCTAATGGAATGCGCCCTATGTGTCGGCTCACCTGCCTCTAGAACCATCAGAACATGGTCAACAGAACGCCAATGTCGAGATTCGGGGGGGCGTTACCTTTTTCCTAATCTGGTTAAGCTGCCTGAAGTTGACCAAGGCTTCGCCGAAAGTCATGTGACAGTCTCCTGTCAAAGCCAACCACACACAGTCATATTTGACCACTTATCAACCTCCACTCTTCAACAAATTATCTCAACATAGAATCATCACACCACCCAGATACAGCATCGAAATCAGCCGACATGTCAGCCCCTCTAGGTCTCGCAGTCATAGGTACAAACTGGATCACAAACTCGTTTGTGCAGTCATGCCATGAGAGCAAGAGGTTCCAGCTCAAAGCGGTGTACTCGCGGAGCCTGGATACCGCAAACAAATTCGTCTCCGAGACTCCTTCCATCAAAGATGTTGCCGCCATCAAGTTGTACGACAACTTGGACACGATGCTCTCCGATGCAAGCATCAATGTTGTATATATTGCTTCTCCGAACTCGCTCCACTATCAGTATGGCTTGAAGGCACTCGGTGCTGAGAAGCATGTCATCATGGAGAAACCATTTGCTTCCAATGTCAAGGAGCTCGAGGCCCTTTACCAACTTGCCGACTCCAAGGGGTTACTCATTCTGGAGGCCTACCGACACATCCAAGAACCCAACTTCCAGAAGCTGCAAAGCTTGCTCAACGATGAAAAGACCCGAACCGAGAAGTTTGGGCCGGTCTACGGCGCCAGTCTCAACATGGCCGTATACTCGTCACGGTACGCCAAGGTGTTGGAGGGCGAGGAGCCAAACGTTCTTTCACCCAAGTTTAGCGGAGGCTCCCTGTGGGACATGGGATGCTACGTCGTCATGTTCGCTTTGGCTCTCTTCGGAAAACCCACAGGCCAGGCATACTACCCTGTCATCATCCGCACTGGCGTTGATGGTGGCGGCCACATTATCCTTCAATATTCGGCTCAGTCTTCGCAGCACGAACGCGACTTCACGGTGCACGGTCACACCAGCAAAGCATACACGTCGACTGCCCCTACTGAGATCTACTGCGAAAGGGGCACCGTTAGGATCAACGGCGGAACTGGCGTGACAGATATCAACAAAGTGGAATTTTTCCCCCGTGGATCAAAGGAGGCCGAACAGCTCGGTGATACGAATCCCGAGTTTACTGGCTTCTTGAACTTGACCTGGGAGGCCAAGGAGCTTGGGCGGATTATTCAGGAAGGAGATAAGGAGGCCGAAAGTCATCTAAGGAAGCTAACTATCGATGTTCTGACGGTGATGGAAGATATGAGGAGGGCAAACGGGATTATATTCGAATGTGAAAAGTAGAGCAGTAATCAGTCTAAAGGCCGGAATTGTAGCTTTTCATTAACAGCCTCGACTTGCCATTTGAAGCGTGACTATATTGACATTGAGGCCCCCCAGCGTTGTTAAGACCTTAAAACTACGATGAGAGTTGAATCTTCCCTGCCGCAACGAGTGACCATCCTCTTTAGTGCCATACGAGTGCGTGTATTCCTGAAAGGGCTCTAGATGCCCTCGATCGACTATTCAAGGAGCTATTGAAGGCGGGCGACCTAGGTTGTCATTCTCCAGATCACGGCATCACTCCCGACTTTGGACAGCGGGATATCCCCTCGCATTTTGCTATACACCAGACTAGGTAACAGATCCCATAGTTCCGGCTGCAGGATCGAAAGGATGCTGTTATCTGTAGTAGCAGGAGGCGTAGGTGATACGGGGGGGGGGGTTCAGGTGACAGCCAAAGAGAAGCAATCGTGATCATATTAAAGGTCAAACACACACGCCTCATTAGGCAGGATTTTTACCAGATATAGTCGATTGAAGTAGCGCAAACTCAACAAGGGACTCTAGGCGGACGCGGGCCTGGATATGAGAGATATCAATGTGCTACCCAACCGAATGTCCTGAACACCCTGAAGCATCTCCTCTTCTAAGCCGAAACTCAGCCACACTCGCCTCATCGGGGCACATACAAATTTAAGCAGTAGTGGGGACCATTGAGCTAGATAGAGTAGTCTCCGGTCTAAGATCAACATGCAAGTATATATCGCAACCCACGGAAATAACTATCTTTTAGACACCACTATCTGTTTTACGCGGTTATCCCATCAAGGGCCGGGTTCTAACTATAACAAAGAACACAATATTAACGCTTCATAGCATCATTATCCCGATGCTAACACCGTGGCTTATTTTTTTAGCCTTTCCCTTGCATATCTTGGACGTGTCATTGATATCAACAGAAGACTCACACCTAGCTGCATCATGAAAAGTTAGATAACCTCCCAGCGGGTATAAAGCTGCCTGCTCT